>SNQJ01S0147423.1:7618-23753 GCA_010110895.2 Picea sitchensis
TTATTTTCTTGTTTGGGTACTCAATTGGCTCATAGCTCATCCTATCATCCTCAATCTGATGGACAAATCGAGATAGTGAACAAATGTCTGGAAGGATACCTTCATTGCTTTGTTTCTGATAAACAAACACAATGGTTCAAATGGTTACCCTTGGTAGAATGGTGGTATAACACTTCCTTTCATATTGCAATACAAATGACACCATTTATGGAACTCTATGGATACCACACTCCTTCCATCACTTATTCTCTAAAAGAAAAATCTAAGGTTCAAGTAGTGGAAGATCACATCGAGCATCAACAACAAGTTATACAAATCTTACAGGATAACCTGACCATGGCATAGAATCACATGAAACAACAAGCAGATCAACATCGTAGTGAAAGACGTTTTGAAGTAGGGGATTGGGTGTTTTTAAGACTACAACCATAAAAACATATGTCCCTCAAGAAATCCAATAAGGATAATAAATTATCACCAAATTACTATGGCCCTTATAAGGTGTTGCAAAAGATTGGTACTAAGGCATACAAATTGGAGTTGTCTGCATCTTCACAAGTACACCCAATTTTCCATGTTTCATGATTAAAGAAGGTTATAGGTGACAAGATCCCAGTTCAAACTATATTGCCAGAACTTGATGAGGAAGAAAAAATCATATTGGAGCTTGAAGCCATCACTGACACAAGAATTCTCCAACTGAGGAATAGATCCATTTTAGAGTATCTCGTTAAATGGAGGAAACTATCGGCTGAATATTCCACTTGGGAAGATGATTCTTTTATACAGAAGCATCTAGAGTTATGAAAGCATTGCGGACAACACTTTTCTCAATGGGAGGGGCATGTTAAGCCCTAAATAAGGCTCATTACCCCTTAATTGGGTCATATTACATTAGTAATGTTATTTTATTTATGTCGACTTTATTCCATTAGTTGTAATTGTACCTCTTAGTCTCCTATATATACCAAGGAGACATTTTCATTTAGAATCATCTTTTATTTGGACATTTATGTGGGGTATAAGGAGGTTGCCCCCTCGAAGAGGCTTATTACCTGGAATTATCTCTTTTTCAAGGCGTTGAGTACTGAGTACAGGACGACCCTTGTTCACCTGTCCTCCAATCCAACAATCTCGAATCTCTCTTGATCCCACAGTGGCGATCGCTCGTGAATTCGAAAGGGACGGTCACGATCTCGAATCTCTATTTTCATTTCTATTTTTCTGGAAGGATAAAATACATGTCATATTTGTTTCAGAATGCTTGTCATTATGTGCACCATTGATTGAGCTCACCGCAGGTCTACCAAGCCTTTTCTATGCAGAGGAAATGCCTGTGCACACGACACAACAATCTAGAGAATCAAATTTCGGGCTCACACTATGGGAACAGACAAGTTAATTTTCGATGGTGGAGACCCATCAGGTCAAATAGATCAACGAATCTCACCCATTCGGGTTCCAGAATCGCGGGTTTTAATATTAAGTTTGAAGCACTAATTTCCCTAAGACCCGAAGCCTCCGATGAGCCGAAGAGCCGAAGTCCCGAGAACCTAACACATCGCTTCACCGATTTTCCTTCGAGATTTTTCTAAGCATAACATCCATAAACTCCTGAACTCCCGAAGCCCAGATTTCCAGAGAAAATATCGACCATTCGTTGGTCACGGCACGCAACAACAAATCATTCACTTCGGGGATTTTCCTCTGGGATATTTTCATGTTTCACATTCGAAAGTCCCGAAGAGCCAAAGACCCAAAGTCTTGAAGTAAATATAGACCATTCATTAGAGGGGACACGTGGTAGTAGATCTTTCACTTAGAAGATTTTCCTCTCGGAGATTTTTCACACTTCACATTTGAAACTCCCGAAACCTGGACTTCTGAAGAGAATCTGGACCGTTCATCCATCATGACATGTGATGAAAGATCATTCACTTCGGATATTTTCCTCCAATATATTTTTCATGTTGCACATTCAAAACACCCGAAGCCCGAAAGTCTGAAGTGAATCTAGACCATTGATCCCAAGTAAAAGAGAACCGACGATCCTTGCAGCATGTAAATATCACCTGAATCATAGATCGCCATTAGATTGACGAACACGCTTCATTGCGGGGACGTAAACTGCTCGAGCGTTAATTTTCCTTAGCGGTCCCGCAATTGGAACCATGGTATTTTTGGAAGGGTACATGGTAGCTTGTGGTGGATTGTGGGTCCAAAGGTAGTCTGAATCAAAACCACCCTCAACATCTCCCACAGTTGTTGGCATGTTTACAGGCAGAGTGTGTTTGTCATTGATGGTAAGATCAAAGTGTGCATCAATGAAAAACAGGAACAACATAAGCTCAAGTGAAGATGAAAACAATATGCAAAGATCAAATATCAAGAGAGATAGCATTCTGAGATGCACAGATGAGATCCCAAGTCATCAGGACTCGCAAAAGGATCAAAGGTCGATGCCTTTGACACTTAGAAAGTATTCCAAGTCAGGAGGATGCGTAAGCCCAGACAGGAGGAGCGCACAGAGGAGGAGTTTAAACCTCAGCCATAGGATGAGATTGTGAAGGACTAGCAACCATGGGATCCAGTATAGATATGAAGCGTATAAGGCCGAGAGCCATCCTCCAACTCCGTGAAATCTAAAATCGCAATGAGATCTGAACCATTGGATCCATAGGACACGTGGCGAGAGATCATCATTTTGCTGACTCGCGAACTGAAAAATTCAAAGGTAAGATTTGTAGGAACTCATGATGTCCAATTTCATGAATTGATCTAGACTATTGGATCGAGGAATGTTGAGGGTCGTTGATTTGGAGCAAGTTTCAGAAAATTGGGAGTCGGGAGAAGGGAGGTGAGTAGTCCTCCAACCTCGTGAAACGTGAAGTCCTGATAAGATCTGGACCGTTGGATCACAGAGGGTTGTGGGCCATTGATCTATGTTATTTCAGATATCAGGAGTTGGAAGAGTCTAGGTTGGATCACATTCAAAAACCTGACATGTGAAGTCATGATTTGATCGCAGTTGTCGATCAGAGGGAGAAATATCAACTGTTGATATGATATGAATCATTTTGTAGTTTTACGAGTTGGGAGTTTCGAGGCAACTCATAGAAAGAGTTCAAAACATTTAGAAATCATGAAGCACTCCTCTTGCTTGGCCCCTGGTCACAACTGGTGGTTACATTGATGAAGGTTAAGGGAGGAGATAGCACATCACTAGGCTTTACAATGGAGATCGCCGAAATCATGAAATTCCTTTTTGAATAGGGTTGTGATCACAGCCAGTGGTCACATCAGTGAAAGAAAGGGGAAGGATATAGCATTGCTAGGCTCCACCCCGAAGTTTTTCTAGTTGGGAAAATCAAGGTGACTCGCATTCAATCACCCGAAATGTGAAATTGTGAAACGACTATTGGTTAGGTGTAGGGTCATCGTTTATGTTCATATGAAAGGAACGAGCTTAGCCAACAAATCTAACGCTCACTGTGAAGTTTTATTGGGACAGGAAAAGGAACCATAGGTATGAGCGCACGAAGGTTATCTCAGTAACTGCTAGAGACAAACCGATTGTAACTGCAGAAAACGACTGATTGCATCTACCAATGAATTCGAAGAATCTCAGGGTGATCACCAGAGGATCTAAAGATTCTCGAGGTATCTATTAGTGGAATGAAGACTCAAAATAGAGACGATTGACATATGGAAAAGAGTCGAAGACTGTAGCTGCTAGAGAAGCCAAAGAGTCTCATCATAACGGCCATGGATGAAGAACAAACTAAGTGTAATCGCCAAAGGGGATGAAGAGTTAGGTGTATTATCTAGCAGAGGACTGGGCATTATAAATATACGCAGAACAAAGAAGAGGAGGTTGCTTCTGTTGAGAGTACTTTCACATGGGAAAAAGCATGTTGTGGGCAACAACCAAAGTGTATAGAAGAGGTGTATCACATAGAATAGAGATGGATATCTGAGAGAGGAAGAGGAAGCCGAGGTGCACATTCTGAGACAGAGCAGAAGAACAAAAATCTCAAAGAAGAATCTAAGCAGGAAGACACTAATGCAGCCAGAGCATAGTAGTGTAGCAAAAGAGTGACGAGACTGGTAAGCTATTGATAAAAATTGTATCACTGTAATAAGTCTCAAGTAATGAAGTTTTTATAATCAGGGTGGTAGGGAGGTGCTAGGGAGGACTGATGTCCTCAAAGTTTCAAGTGAGTGCTTGAACACAGGGAGTTGTAGCTTCCATCTGGTTGCAGCCAGAAAAACCAGTTGGTGCTGGAACATTAAGGGAGTTGGTGCTAGGAAAATGAGAGAGTTGGTGTTCTTAGCAATTTGCTTCTTGTAAAATAGAGGTTGTAGCCTCAAGAGGAGTTGGAGATCATAATATTGATAATGTAAATAAAATAAAGATTACTTATCATATCAACAAGAAGAGATTTTTCCCTTTATGGGTTTCCTCAGGAAATATCTGTCTCTATATATTTCATATGTGTGATTGATGTTTAGTATTGTATTGCTTACTTCCCAGCATCATTGTGATCATCATTGAGTGTTCTGAAAAAAGTTTAAAATGGGCATAATAGTTTAAGAATAGTAACAACTGATTCACTCCCCCCTTTCAGTTGTCCAACAATTGGTATCAAATTTGGTTCCTTTTATCTCAGGGTAGATCCTAGAGCTTAAACATGACTAGCCGTGAAGGAAATTCAACCAATAAGGCCCCCTTGTTCAATGGAACAAACTTTTCCTTCTAGAAAGTTAGGACGAGGACCTACATAATGGCTTTAGGTGCAGATGTATGGGACATGGTAGAGACTAGTTATGTAAAGCTAGTTGTACTAGCTAATAAGGATGGCAAGCTATAATTCAGCTTCAATGCTAAGGCTATGAATGCTATTCTAAGTGGGCTTGCAGAAGCAGAATTTGTAAAATTTATGCATTTTGAAACTGCCAAAGACATGTGGGACAAACTCATTAGCAGTTATGAAGGTAATGAGAAGGTAAAAGATGCCAAGCTTCAAACCTATAGAGTAAAATTTGAACAACTATAGATGAAAGAAGATGAAACTATTGGGAAGTACTTTCTGAGAGTTGAAGAACTAGTAAATGCAATGAAAGAACTTGGTGAAAAAATCGAGGAACCCTCTTTAGTTAAGAAAATTTTGAGATCTCTGCCAGATAGGTTCAACCCAAAGGTCTCGGCTATAGAAGAGCTTAATGATATAAAAGATTTGTCTTTTGATCAACTTCTAGGAACATTGACTGCATATGAAATGAGAATAGTTAAAGATAAACCCACCTCTAGAGAAGCATCATTTAAAGAGGACAAGAATGAGGATTTTGAGCTTGATGAAATTGAAGCAAAATTCGTGAGAAGACTAAAGAAAGGATCAGGCAAGTACCAATGCAAGTTTCCCTTAAAATGTTTTAAATGTGGAAAGATAGGTCACTTTGCATCTAAATGTCCACACAAGAAACATGATCAGAATTATGAAAGTAAAAATAAGTACAAACCCAAGAGATTTGGTAAAAAAAAAAGTTTATGTGTAAACAATGATGACTCTTCAGAAGACACAGATCGTGACTCTTCTTGTGAAGATAAGATTAATGAATTTATCCTTATGGCCAAAGAGGATTATGACAATAAAATCAAAGGAAGTGATGTTGATGACGAAGAAGTTGTGGTTGACTTGGAAGGAGAACTGATCAGTTCTCTAGAAGAAATTGATAGATTCGGATCTAAGAAGAAAAAGATAAAACAATTGTTGATACAGTTCGAAAAAGACAATAAAGAACCTGATGAATACTTTTCCCTGCTAAAAGTGGAATTATAAGAGGCGAAGAAAATAGAGGACATTCTGAAACAATAGTTATTAGAAAAGAAGGCAAGATGTGAAGCCTTGGAAGAAGAGGTAGTAAAAACCAGAAAAGAGATGGAGAAGTTTAAAATATTGTATCTCCATAATATTCTGAGTATTAAATCCTCAGAAGGATTAGCCCTCATTCTGAATCAGCAAAGGAATCCAGATCTAAAAACTAGTTTGGGTTATGAAGAAGGATCAAGTAGTGGCCAGCAAAGCAACAAAGAATCCATCAAGTTTGTTAAATCTACATTCATTGACAACAACAAATATGGAAAAAAAAAGGAATATAATTAGCTGCCAAGGAAGAGTGAAAGAAAATATACTAGAACTGAATTTATAGAACAAAGAAATAATGCACCCTTTTCTTAGAGAAATCTTCAGCATGGAAGAAATCGATCTGCTCAAAGAAGACAACAATTTTCTAGGTACCAAGGATTTTTCTATGGATATTGTTTTTTCTGTTCTAACTTCGGTCACAAAGCTGTAAATTTTTCTTTAAGATTTAGATATGAGCAATCAAGACATTCAAGGTATAGATATCTCCTGCAACAAAGAATAAGACAACCAAATAAAAAACAACCACATACTGCAAATCATGTGATGGTTGGGATAAGGACACACATTAAGAATAACAATCGTTATGATCCTTTATTCAATGAACTAGAAAGTTACACCTACCATAATTATGGACATAAAGCTGTTGACTGTCGCTTAAGGAACTATGAACCATATTTGAATCCCTCTGCTAAAAATGTCAAGGTTTGGAAGAAGAAAGAAAGTGACAAGTGTGAATTAGTGTTGTCAGCTCAAAGACAAAATAACCCTTGGTATATAGAAAGTGGATTCTCCAAGAACATGATTGGAGACAAGGATAAGTTTATGTCTATAAGTAAAAGAAAAACAAGAAATGTGACCTTTGGAAATGATGAACCAGGTAAAATCAAGGGTAAAGGGATGGTGAGATTAAATAATGGAAAAGGAAAATCCCTGGATGTTCTTCTTGTAGATGGATTGAAACATAACTTGCTCAGTGTAAGTCAGATGTGTGACAGAGGATGTGAAGTGGTGTTCACTTCCAAAGATTGTAAGATAAAGTCTGTAAACTCAGGACAAGTGGTGGCTAAAGGCATAAGGATTGAAAATAATGTATGTGTGCTGAAATAAGATAGAGAAGAGTGTCATCTAAGAAAACATGATGAGAGATGGTTATGGCATAGGAGACTTGGACATCTAAACTTTGACCACTTAATCAAGCTCAAAACTTTTGAGGCAGTAAAAGATCTTCCAAGAATATCAAATCCAAAAGATTCTGTGTGTAAACCTTGCCAAATAGGAAAGCTAAATAAGACATAGTTTAAATCCAAGAGCTCTACCTCAACAGAGAAACCACTCCAACTAGTTTATATGGATTTATGTGGATCATCAAGATAGGAAGGCACAGGGAAAGAAAACTACTTCATGCTGATCATTGATGATTACTCCAGACTTACTTGGGTTTCCTTTCTCAAAGAAAAAGTTGAAGCATTTGAGAAATTTAAAATATTTAAATCCTTAACTGAGAATCAAACAGGGAACAGGTTAAAGGCAGTAAGGTCAGACAGAGGAGGAGAATTTATGTCGAGTGATTTCAAGGAATTCTGTGATAAACACATGATTAAGAGAGAATACACAATCCTGGGAACTCCATAGAAAAATGGAGTAGTTGAGAGGCAAAACATAATAGTTCAACAAATGGTCAGGTCAATGATGAATGAGAAGAACATTGGTCAAACCTACTGGGTAGAAGTAATACACATAGAAGTCCATGTTATTAACAAATCATACCTCAGACCACACAGTGACAAGAGACCTTATGAACTGTGGTATGGAAGACCTACCTCAATCAAACACTTCAAGGTCTTTGGGAGTAAATGCTACATAAAGAATAATAATGAAAACCTTGGCAAGTATGACGATAGGGCTGATGAAGGGATCTTCTTAGGATATGCTACAAATAGTAAAGGATACAGATGTTATAATAAGAGGTTGCATAAATTAGTTGATTGCATTGATGCAAAGGTTGATGAAGGAGTCTCAGAAAGAGAGGTGAGAAATATTGAGTCTCCTACAAAAGACACAGTTGAAGCTGAAGATGAACAGGTCCAAGAATAAAAAAAGAAGACTTTGAGTCAGATGAAGACACCAACACTTAGACAAACTCAAATCAGAAGACAACATCAAATCCTTCCTCCAGAATTACTTGAAAGAATCATTCTGCAAGTCAGATAATTGGTGAGAAAGACAAAGGTGTACAAACCAAGAGAAAGATAATCAAAGACACCGAGAAATCACATATAGCATTCATATCCATGGTGGAACCCAAGAACTTTAATGAGGCCAATAAAGATGAAAATTGGTTAAGATCAATGAATGAGGAACTGGACCAGATTGAAAAGAATGACACTTGGGAACTCGTTCCTAGGCTAGTAGATAAAAATGTAATAGGATCAAAGTGGGTCTACAAAAATATGTTGGATGAGAAAGGAAACATTGTAAGAAATAAGGCTAGATTGGTCTGCAAAGGATATGCTCAAATAGAAGGACTGGACTTTGATGAAACATTTGCGCTCGTAACAAGATTGGAAGCAATTAGAATGTTTCTTGCCTATGCTTGTCATAAACAGTTTAAAGTCTATCAAATGGATGTCAAGTCATATTTTCTAAATGGATATCTAAAGTAATAAGTCTATATGGAACAACCAGAGGGTTTACAACTTTCAGATAAACCTGACTTTGTCTGCAATATGAAGAAATACTTATAAGGGTTAAAACAAGATCCTCATGCCTGGTATCACAGAATGGATACGTATCTACAAGACAAAGGGTTCAAGAGAGGAACAATTGACAACAATCTATATATCAAAACAGAGGGTAATGATTTTCTCATTGTCTTGGTCTATGTAGATGACATCATCTTCGGTAGTAATAATGCTTCACTGGTACAATGGTTTACTTCGGCCATGCAGTTTGAGTTTGAAATGTCTATGATAGGGTGTTGCACCTCTTTCGTCACCTTAGTGAGAAAAATAGAGGTGCTTGCAAGATTAGTTGGTTTTTCTAAGAAGGACAACTGTAAGGAAAAGGGTTAGAGAAAGAAATATAAAAGAACAACTAAGAATTAAACTAAGAAATAAAATAACAACTNAAAGGAAACATTGTAAGAAATAAGGCTAGATTGGTCTGCAAAGGATATGCTCAAATAGAAGGACTGGACTTTGATGAAACATTTGCGCTCGTAACAAGATTGGAAGCAATTAGAATGTTTCTTGCCTATGCTTGTCATAAACAGTTTAAAGTCTATCAAATGGATGTCAAGTCATATTTTCTAAATGGATATCTAAAGTAATAAGTCTATATGGAACAACCAGAGGGTTTACAACTTTCAGATAAACCTGACTTTGTCTGCAATATGAAGAAATACTTATAAGGGTTAAAACAAGATCCTCATGCCTGGTATCACAGAATGGATACGTATCTACAAGACAAAGGGTTCAAGAGAGGAACAATTGACAACAATCTATATATCAAAACAGAGGGTAATGATTTTCTCATTGTCTTGGTCTATGTAGATGACATCATCTTCGGTAGTAATAATGCTTCACTGGTACAATGGTTTACTTCGGCCATGCAGTTTGAGTTTGAAATGTCTATGATAGGGTGTTGCACCTCTTTCGTCACCTTAGTGAGAAAAATAGAGGTGCTTGCAAGATTAGTTGGTTTTTCTAAGAAGGACAACTGTAAGGAAAAGGGTTAGAGAAAGAAATATAAAAGAACAACTAAGAATTAAACTAAGAAATAAAATAACAACTAAACTAATGAGCATAGGGACATAAGGACAAAAGAAACAATAAGACCCATGTCACCAATGGTAAGGTTGATATTAGTGAAAGAAAACACCAAGAAGAAAGAGGACTATGAGTCCCTTCTTCCTCCAAGGGAGGGCTCTTGGACCCCCACAAATAAGCTCTTCTTACAACTTTGAAAATGAAAATGGTGAAATAATTCCAAACAAATCCACTCAAGAGGTGAGATGGATTGCCCAATGGAATGATGCTAGTATACTCTTGATGAGAATAGGAGATTCCTCAAGAGAATAGTGGCAGCATAACTTTGCTATGAAATTCCTTGAAAAATGAAGTGCATCCATGGCCTTTTTATAGGATTTATTTGAGGTATTGTCCAACCAGTTTGTAGTGTGTAAAGAGGCTAATTAGGGAATTTCTAGGTCTTTGACCAGCTACCCAGTCGAATCCAGTCCATATTTGAGTGTAAAATCAACTTGGAAGCTTAACCAGAAGTGGGTGGGAGGCTGACCACTCTCATAAATGCATCGTTTCTCAGGTGCATGGATTTTTGTGACAACAGTCGCGCATCGGGCGCATGTGCGCTATTCCTGCATTTCTGTTGCGCGCATGTGCATGCGCTCTCTATGTCGTCATAGCGCCCTTTAATTTTAGCATTGGTTGCATAGTTTTTGACCCTTTGGAAATGATTTTGTGGTAATATTGGTCCATGGGTGACCTCATAACTATTTGGCGATGTTGAGTTCTTGTAACCATTTCTGGATGAAATTTTAGTGATAACATAGGGGAACTGTCATTTTTTTTGGGTCTGCAAATTACTCAGAGGTCTGAAGGAATATTTCTTTCTCAAGAAAAATATCTAAGGGAAATGTTGAAAAGTTTTCAAATGGAAGATTCTAAACCTATGAGAACACCTATGGTCACTGGATGTAAGTTAAGAAAGGATGATGACTCACCTAATGTTGATCATAGTTCGTATAGGTCTATGATAGGCAGCTTGTTGTACATAACAACATCTCATCCAGAAATACTGCATGTTGTTGGAATCGTAGGAAGGAATTAGGCTGCACCTAAACAGAGTCATTTGTTAGCTGTCAAAAGGATATTCAGATACCTGAAAGGAACAATGGACTATGGCCTATGGTATCCTAGGAATCAAAATTTTCAACTATCAGTCTATTCGAATGCTAATTGGGATAACTCAGTGGATGAAAGGAAAAGCACGAGTGGAGGTGCATTATTCTTAGGAGAATCTCTTGTATCATGGTTGAGCAAGAAGCAAGATTCCATTTCCTTATCAACTACAGAATTTGAATACATTGCAGCTGCCACATGCTATACCCAAGTTTTGTGGATGATTCAGATACTTGTAGACTTGGAGGTCAAATATATTGCACTGATCCCAATCCATTGTGATAATACTAGTGCAATTAGTGTGTTCAATAATCCTGTCTTTCACTCCAATACCAAGCATATACCCATCAAGTATCACTTCTTGAGGGAACATGTAACCAACTCTATGGTTTATGTGTATTATATTCCATCCAAAGATCAGATTGCTAACATCTTCACTAAACTTCTTGCACAAGCTCAATTTGAGTATCTACGCCAAAATTTGGGCGTGACCCTATTATCAAGTTAACTTAGTCCATCCTGTCAAGGGGAGTATGTAATTGGTTAAATATTTGATACCTCCGACAAGTACTCCAACAACTTAGGGGGAGGATGTTTTTCTTTGACATTGATGTCAAAGGGGTTGAAAAAGGTGTGTTCTGGATGCTACAATTGGATATCTAAGTAGAACAGTGCAGTCCTTCAGAGTTGACATCAATGCCAAAGGGGGATATTGTTGGCATGTTTACAGGTAGAGTGTGTTTGTCATTGATGGGAAGATCAGAGTGTGCATCGATGGAAAAAAATGAACAGCGTTAGCTCAAGTGAAGACGCAAACAGTATGCAAAGATCAAAGCTCGGGAGAGAAAGTGTTATGAGATGCACAGACGAGATCCCAAGTCATCAGGTGATCTAAAAAATAGAAGGCTAACTTGTTATGCTATGCAAGCACCCTCTACTTCATGAAAATAAAACTTTACAGGACCTTGCTTCATGTGTTAAAATATGCAAGATAGTTTATGTGTCAAATTTATGTATCTTCTTGTAAATTCTTATGTGTGAGGATATGTTATTTTAAATGGTTAAATATGTACTTTCAATAAATACACAACAACATAACTTTCATCAAATAAACCATCAAACTCACAACAAGAACAGGCTGATAAAGGAGTTCACCCCTCTCCAGGCTACATCTCCTTGAGCCTCCATCAATGGACTTGGCTCTCTGGGATTAATTTGTCAAAAGTTCTTTTACAAGCTTCTTCTCAAATCCAATGGAAAAACAGATTGTACCATTGGGATCAGAACACATAAAAACCCCAAAAATGACTAATAGAACTCTGAAAACAGATCATGGCTCATCCAGGCATGACCTCTTCTACATGCGGCCATAAGCTTCACTGAGCTTCTCTTTGGCAAAAACACCTATAAAAGTCCTCAAAATGATTAGCATATTAATTAGCCAAAAATGTTCAGAGCATATTAATTAGCCAAAAATGATTATTCAATCACAGAAAACAAACATGTGCTCATCTGAGCATGACCTCAAACAATGAGGGCTTCAAGCTCTCTGGAGCTTCTCAAACTTCAATGGTTAAAAACCTACAAGAGAATTCTTCAAATGGCTGTGAAAATAGTGCAAATGGATTCAGAACGTCCAAAAACCCCTAGCTGGGCTTTTACGGCACCTAAATCGGCCAAAAGATGAGGAAGATAGGCCTCCTGCCATTCTCTTCCTTCAAGCTTGTTGTCTCTGCATCTACAAAATGCACCCCTTATTTCTTGAACCTGGCACACATGCAATATATAGCGTAAAAACCCAACATCGGGTGCAAGCGCACCAACGGTACAAACTGTAGGATGGTTATGGGTGCACCAGCCCCTAACCGCCTAACACCTGGGCATGTGGGGGTCATGTGACCTCGCGCTTTGGCAAAAAGGGCTACCGAATGAAGCATTGACACATGTCGGGTCGTTTTTAAAACCGTTTAAACCATTTAAAAAAAAACCCATGCACATTTCCGTATAGCAAAGGGTCACATGTGAATAGTAGAACCACGAGCTTATATATATGAATACACAAATCCTGCACACGCACCTTTTAACAAAGGGCATGGTCATATATGAATGGTGGAACCACGGGTCGGGGCTAAGCCTCGGCCCGACCCCCCGCCACACATTACAATATATTAATTCAAATACAAAATAACTTGTTTACATAGCAAGGCACAACTGGTGGTCCATTGGTCGGATGGACTTTGTGAAGTCACTATGCAGTGGGGAGGTCCGGTGGTCGAACCCCACGGACTCCAATACATTTTGACAACAAACCAATATCCAATAAAGGGGTGCCACGTGGCAGCCCATGATTGGGCCATGTGGCACCTTGCCATTGACCAAACAAACTCCACGTGTTGCATTCTAATTCGACCATGTTAGCCAATAAATGATTGCCACATCACCTTTGCCATGTCAGCATATGGTCGTACGGCCCTGCCACACCAGCCTGTATGGACTGTACGGACTGTACAGTCAGCGTCCTTTTTTGCTTGTTTGACATTCCGAACAGATTGCAATATCTCTCACTCTCGACATCCATTTGAGACGAAGTGAGTTGCGTTGGGTTCATGATGATGAGAGCTACGCTCACGTTCGTTTTGAGGCAATTTCGAGAACGTTGATTTTTGAGCTAAAATTTGACCCCTGGTCCAGATTTTGATCATCAAGAATCGAAAAAGGATCAAAGGTTGAGGCATTTGATAGTTAGAAATTATTGCAAGTTGGGAGGATGTGTAAGCCCATACAGGAGGAGAACGCAAAGGAGGAGTTTAGACATCAGTCATAGGATCAGAGCACGAAGGACTAGCAACCATGGGATCTAGTATAACTACGAAGAGGATAAGGCCGAGAACCATCCTCCAACTCTGTGAAATTTGAAATCACAATGAGATATGAACCATTGAATCAAGAGGACACGTGGTGAGAGATCATCATTTCGCTGACTTGCGAACTGGAAAAGTCAAAGGTAAGAGTTGTAGGAACTTGCGATGTCCGAGTTCACGAATTGATCTAGACCGTTGGATCGAGGAATGTTGAGGGTCGTTGATCTGGAGCCAGTTTCGAAAAATTGGGAGTCGAGAGAAGGGAGGTGAGTAGTCCTCCAACCTCATGAAACATAAAGTCCTGATAATAGCTGAACCATTGGATCACTGAGGGCTATGGGTCTTTGATCTAGAGTATTTCAGATATTGGGAGTTGGAAGAGTTAGGGTTGGATCACGTTCAAAATCCTGACACGCGAAGTCACGATTTGATCGCAGTCGTCGATCAGAGGGAGAAATCTCGACCATTGATTTGTTATGAAGAATTTCATTGTTTTGTGAGTTGGGAGTTTCGAGGCAACTCATAGTAGGAGTTCGTGATATGAAAAATCATGAAGCAACCCTCTTTCTTGGCCCCTGGTCACAACTTGTGGTTATATTGATGAAGGTTAAGGGAGGAGATAGCACGTCGTTAGGATTTACAATGAATATCGTCGAAATCATGAAATACCTTTTCGAATAAGGTTGTGATCACAGCCAGTGGTCACATCAGCGGAAGAAAATGGAAGGAGCTAGCATTGCTAAGCTCCACCTCAGAGTTTCACGAGTTGGGAAATCGAGGTGACTCACATTCGATCACCCGAAATGATTGTTGGTTAGGCATAGGGTCACTGCCGATGGTCATATGAAAGGAACAGGCTTAGCCAGAAAAGATAACGCCCACTGTGAAGTTTTATCAGGATGGGAAAATGCACCATAGGTATGAGCGCACGTAGGTTCTCTCAGTAACTGCTAGAGACGGACTGATTGTAACTGTAGAAAATGATTGATTGCATCTACTAGAGAATTCGAAGAATCTCATGGTGATCGCTAGAGGAGCTCAAGAGTCTTTAGGTATCTGTCAATGGAATGAAGACTCAGAATAGAGATGATTGACAGATGGAAAAGAGTCAAAGACTGTAGCTACCAGAGAAGCCAAAGAGTCTCAACATAGCGACCATGGATGAAGAACAGACTAATTGTAATCACCAAAGGGGATGAAGAGTTAGGTGTATTATCTAGCAGAGGATTGGGCATTATAAATATACGCAAAATAGAGAAGAGGAGGTTTCTTATATTGAGAGTACTTTCACATGGGAAAAAGCACGTTGTGGGAAATAGTCGAAGTGCACAGAAGAGGCGTAGCACATAGAACAGAGATGAATATCTAAGAGAGGAAGAGGAATCCGAGGTGTGCATGCTGAGACAAAGCAAAAGAACAAAAAGCTCAAAGAATAATTTTAGAAGGAAGACACTAATGCAGGCAGAGCATAGCAGTGCAACAGAACAGTGATGAGACTGGTAAGATATTGATAAACACTGTATCACTATAAAAAGTCTCAATTAATGAAGTTTTTATAATCAGGGTGGTAGGGAGGTGCTAGGGAGGATTGGTTTCCTTAAAGTTTCAAGTGGGTGCTTGAAAACAGGGAGTTTTAGCTTCCATTTGGTTGAAGCCAAAAAAACTAGGGTGGCAGGGTGGTGCAAGGGAGAATTATTTTTCTCTATTATACGGGTTGGAGCCTGTGTGACTGGAAGTTGGTGCTTCCATCCAGTTGGTGCTGGAACATTTAGGGAGTTGGTGCTTCCTTCTAATGGGTGCTAGAGAAACGAGAGAGTTGGTGCTCTCATCAAGTTGCTTCTTGGAAAACTGAGGTTGTATCCTCAAGAGGAGTTGGAGCTCATAAGATTGATAATGTAAAGAAAATAAAGATTACTTATCATATAAAAAAGAAGAGGTTTTTCCCTTTATGGGTTTCCTCAGTAAATATCTATCTCTATATATTTCAAATGTGTGATTTATGTTTAATATTCTATTTCTTACTTCCCTGCATCATTGTGATCATCACTGAGTGTTCTGAAAATAATTTCAAATGGGCATAATCATTTAAGCACAATAACAAATGATTCACCCCCCCTCTCAGTTTTCCAACAACAATTACGTGATTGAATAACATCAGATCACCATGTCACCTCCATGTCACCTCCACTCATCCCACTCACTACTCTCACTCCTCTCACCACCTGACACATGTCCTCAATTAACCACAATGTCTATCTCCAGCAAAGGTGGCCCACCTCTCTAGATCAATGGTCCTTATCGCAACTCAGACTTCCCCGACATTCTGTTAACTCCCAAAATAGCACCATCATTTTGGTTGGGTTTTACGGTGGATAGCATGGCTATTGATAGTTTCCTCAATTCATTGTTAAGTCTTTTAGCTGCAAAA
>SNQJ01S0147424.1:0-23753 GCA_010110895.2 Picea sitchensis
ATCTTGTACTTGAAAATTTAAGTGGGGTAAAAGGAGGTTGCCCCCTCGAAGAGGCTTATTATCTGAAATTATCTCTTTTTCAAGGCGTTGAGTACTTTTTCTGAGGTTTTTCTATGCTATATTGATATTTGGTTCTTAACAGGGAAGCTTCAGCATCCTCGTCAACAACATCCTCGGAAATGGCCTTAAAAAGCTTATGTTCTTTACACTTGTTCTTGAGAAAATATTTTTCATCAAAATTATAGAAAATAACCTTGAGTAGGCATTCATCCATTATTTCCTGAGTTATTTTATGGATCTTGAAAGGGGTGGCATGAGGGGTAGGATTGGTAGGTCGAGGGTGAGAAAGAAAAGAGGGTTTTCGATTCTAGGAAAAGACATTTTGTTGTGCTTCTTTTATGTGTTTAGTTATATATTCCAACGAGTTTTGGGGGTGATCCATGAGGACCTGGGATTGTATTTCATCCTTTAGGCCACTAATAAAAAATTCTCTGAAGAAGGCATCTATCATGCCATCCATTCTAGAATCCAAGTGCTCAAAGGCAGTCATAAAGTCTTCCATTGTGCCAGACTGTTTCAACTTGGTCAAATGACCTAAATAGTGGTTGTCGATGTCAAAGCATTCATAAAGCTCTTCAACAAATTGGGTTCGAGAAACATACCCCTAGCATGCATTTTTACACCATTTCCATCATTGCTAGTGTTCAATATCCAAATAGAGAACAACATAACAAAGTTTGTCCAACTCATCAGTAATGCCATGCAAAGAAAAATAATGCTCCATTTGGGTGACCCAACCTCTAGGATTGAAGCCATCAAATTTATTGATCTCAACTCAAGGAAGACAAGGGTCACGATGAAATCCATTGGAATGAAAGGACATGGTATGGGAGGAGTCAGTACCATCTACTTGGGAGGGTTTTTAAAGGAAGGGAGGTCCTGGGATCGGTTCAACAACCGGTTGAGAGTGGAAATGAGGGTGTCAAATCTTCCCTTTAATTTGTCAAATCGGTCGTCAACTTTGGAAAATTTGGTCTGGAATTGGTCCTCGAAATGGTCAAACTCATTCTTGTTTTGTTTTATTCCGACCTACAATTCTTGGGTGTGAGTGGTGGCCTTTTGGAAAGTTGGGGTGCCTAGGATGGGGAGTGGGTCCACTAAAAAAACATAGGTTAAGTGATATATATCACTGCGATCGGGATGAAAAGGGAAGGAAAATGGGATAGGTGTCAAATAATGGTGTCAAGAAGGGTGGGTGGGACCATAGAAAAAAGTCTTATAAGTGATAGGTACCACTATGATCAAGGTGAAAAGGAGAATCCAATGGGATAGGTCCCAAATAAGGGTGTTGGGAAGGCGGTCGAGTCCAAGGAAAAAAAATTCTTAAAAATGATAGGTGCCACGACGATTAAGGAAAAGAGAGGAATCCAATGGGATAGGTCCTAAATAAGGGTGTTGGCCTAAAGAAGACTGCAATGACGAATTTCCCAAATTGTTAACAAGAAAAATCGTGTAGAATTTTCGCAACCGGAATGCAGGAGGCAGGGTTGTGTGGAAATAGATCTCTTGTTTTCCATTTATGTTATGTTCCTTTCCCAAGGGTTAGTGTTTTTCAGGGTTCCTATAGACAAGGGTTTGCCATGTGTTATATCTCTCTGATATACATGTGGGGTCGAATAGTAGTGCTTGGCCCAATATCTCAAGGAACCAACTAAGGAGGCTCGATTGTGCCCTTAGTCATACTACCTAATTACCTAGGTACTAGAAATTACTTTTCGAGTATTATTCTAGGTGTCATTGTAGCAATCATGGGACCGATAGGTTAATCTAGAGTTAGTTTCAGGAGACCTAGGGTACTCACGATATACCTGATGGTACATGGGAGTGATGGTTTTGTATAGATTATGTCTAATGTGACACTACTTGAAGGGGTACCAACAGTGGTTACGGAGGTTTCTAACAAGGTGAAATTTTTGTTTCGAGTAACCCCGTGAAACCATTTGTATTTCATGTGTGTAGTCTTCCCTAGCCGCAGTTTTACCCATTGAGCGATAGATCTATGTGCTTTAAAGACGCTGACAATACATGTCTCTACCTTGAAAAAACAAATTCCCACAATTTCCGCAAAGGAAAGTTCTATGATACCACTTATTAGGTACTAGATGTATTATAATAAGAAGAAAATAGAAATATTGCAACAAATACTAGTGGAACGACAACATGTACAGAACCACAACACCAAAAATGATACCTTTATTAACATAAAACAATGTTCACTTACCTCTTTGAGGGGGAAACCTCCAACAGAGTAGCACTCTAGTGCAATAATTATCAAGACAAGACTTTCACATCACTCCTACTCTTATTTGTACTAATTCTATCTTCTAAAGAACATTCTAGAGGAAGATCTTTCTAGAAGCGGAAGTTTCTATTAAGTATTCTTAAATTAGACTTGTCCATGTTATTAAATAGGATTTATTAACTAATGTTGACCTTTATTAGATGGAAAATATATTATTTTACCTATGTGAGGGGTTAGGGAGGTTAGTTCATTAACAGTCGGTCCACCTATAAATACTCCTTTGATTACTTAATCTATAGTTGTGGGAGATTTTGATAGGGTCCCTTCTTCCTATGGTCCCTCCCTCTCGAAAATTGTCATGCCCCATATTATTATTATTTAAATAAATAATAATAATAAGAAGAAGAACAAAGTACAATAATTATCCTAAAGGGAATAGTGTCATATTATTATTATTTAAATAAATAATAAGAAAATAAAATAATTATCCTAAAGGGGCTCATCCCCATATTATTATTAAATAAATAAATAATATTAAGGAAGTAAAATAATTATCTTAAAGGGGATAAAAATAATTACTTATTAATAAATATTTGGGGTAATGAAAGAAAATGGTAAAATAAGTAACGGTAATTATGGAAAAAAACCCTAAAATATAGTAAAGAATTAAAGAATGGATCATGTGGATCATGTTCTTTACCATGGATGGATTTTGTATAAGGAGGAAGAAGGAGGAGAAAAGGACATCTCATTTTTCTTGGGTAATTTGAGGACAAGGATAAGAAGAGCTAACATAGTAGTAGATTGAGGGCTTAGGGGCTCTCAATCGTGACAATTGAGGGTTTGGTTGGGTGGAGAGTCGTCCCCCACTTCTTGTTGCAGTTGGTCATATCGAATATCAAGGTATCATTATGTTTTTGAAGTCACCAAAATTACAGATATGTTTGTTCCACGTAAGTTCCTTACCTCTCACTATACTTGTGAGTTAAGTAAATTTTATTGAGGTTTTCATGTATTAGAAATCAATGTTTATTTAATTGGGTAATTTTTGTAGTTATGATTGTTAGTGAATCAAGCTATTATATATGGACCTATTAGAGTGAAGGGTTTCAACCCTCAAGGCCTATGGGCCTTCCCAATTAGAATTGCAGATCTAAAAATATCAATCTAGAATAGCATTTTAGATAAATGGAGATCTGAAATATAATTGTAGATCTAAAAAAAAGAGAGATCTAGAATAAAGTTGAAATCCTACGGGAGAATCCATGCCATAATCCAAGTAGATCTAGATCTGGTTTTCCCAGGTAGATCAAATTTTCCATACTGCTCAATAAAAATTGTGTAAAGACATTTAGAAGAGGAGATTTGTAGCATCTATATCCAGAACATTGTGGAGAATCTAAAATCCAAGGAGACCCAAGTGAATTGTTACATCCAAATCTGTTGAGGTATTCTCATCTTAGCTCTATATAAATGTTGGTGATCCTTATGTTTGAGCTTCAAATTAAATTGGATCGATTCATATCAGAGATTTTGCATCTTATTCATGTTTCCGGTGGTTAGAAATATTTTAAAATTTTTATATAAGTTCCTTTAATCAATCACTTGGAAGAAACAAATTTCATTAATCTAAGGAACCAAATAGCATCAATCACTCAAATGAATCCAATATTGTTATGATGATTGTTCACAATGACATTTTTATTCTTGCATGTTATTGTCCTCTTATCTCTAAAGTGTTTGTGGTTGCAATTTTTGCATTTGTTTGCCTTTCAAAATTCCCAATGGTGCTTATGGTTCTTATTGCTACTTTAGTTGTGGGTACCATGAGTCTTTGTTTGAATCTATGACTTATTTAGTAGTTGGTTATATTTCCAAATTGGTATGCGGTGCTTATCTCTTATTCTTTAAACCTATCCTTGAATTTGCAAGTTCCATGCTCAAAACTCTATGACCAATTTCAGTTCAATTGCAAGTAGATGTGAATTTTTGTTTGAACTGATGGAAATTATTGAAAGTTCTGAATGATGACTGAACAGTAACTCATCATCGACCAATTTAGCACATGGATTCCTGAAAAAATTTAAATCTCAATAATATATGGCATCTATCAAATCATCACCGAAGAGAAGCAAACCATCTGCCATTTTTGAGAGCCCATGGCTAAATTCTAAAGAGTCTAAATGATATCAGAAGGCTACCAAAATTTATCAAATTGTGAGATAATCATATAAAAAAATGCAATATAAATGCTCTCTGGACTTTTAGCTAATATAGTTTGGCATGCATCTCCTAAATTGTTCCAGCATACACTTGTTTAATCCACCACATGAAATAGATCAGTGCAAAAAAAAAAAAAAATAACTTATTGTCAAGATCTAGCATTTCAATTTTAATTGTCTCATGCATTGAAGCATAACTACTATTATGAACCTGGTACACATAATCCCTTACTCAATCAAAATCCATTTTAGAAGTATGAGAAGATTGAGTACGTGAAATGTCTTCCCTAAATTGATTTTTTTTCCAATTTTCTATATTACCCGTACATGTATCATATTATTTTGTTCCCCAAATATACTCCAACATGTGTTGCAACTACAAGAAAGAAAATGGAGGAATTGGTTGCATTTTCAAAGGCCAATGGGTCAATTATAATCTATGACTTTGCTTATGCAATTTACATGTTTGATGACAATCCAAAATCGATTTATGTAATTCCTAGTCCAAGAGAGGTTGCAATTGAGACTTCATCATTTTCAAAATATGTTGGCTTTATAGGTGTTCATCTTGGGTGGATAGTTGTCTTTGATGAGCTTTGATTCTCTGATGGATTTCCTATTGCAAATGATTTCAACCAAATTATGATCTGGATTATTTTTGGCAAGAAATGAGAGCGGAGATATAATAAATAAATGTATAGAGATATCTCATATATCCAATAATATAATAGAAATATATTAGAGATGCAACGATAAACACAAAGATACAGCAATACACAATTTCTATTAATGAGCGAAATGTACAAAACAATAAAAATACAGAGTGAAAGACTTGCTAGAAAGGTGGAAAATTATCTCTGAGAAGAGATGTGAAGGTTACTCACATTCGCAAGAATATGGTTACAATGAGGCTCTAAAGGTGATTTGAAAATAGAAGGCTGACTTGTTATGCTATGCAAGCACCCTCTACTTCATTAAAATAAACTTTACAGGACCTTGCTCCATGTGTTAAAATATGCAAGATAAATTATGTGCCAAGTTTATGCTTCTTCTTTTAAATGTTCATGTGTGAGGAAATGTTCTTTTAAATGGTTAAATATGTGCTTTAAATAAAAACACAACAACATAACTTGCAGCAAATAAACCATCAAACTCAGAACAATAACAAGATGATAAAGGAGTTCACCCCTCTCTGGGCTACATCTCCTTGAGCCTCCATTAATGGACTTGGCTCTCTGGGATTAATTTGTCAAATATTATTTTACAAGCTGCTCCTCAACTCCAATCGAAATTCTGACTGTACCATTGGGTTCAAAATACATAAAAACCCCAAAAATGACTAATAAAACTCTGAAAACGGATCATGGCTCATCCAGGCATGACCTCTTCTACATGTGGCCTTAAGCTTCCCTGAGCTTCTCTTTGGAAAAAACACCTATAAAGTCCTCAAATGGATCTGAAACCTATCCCAAAGTGTTTAGAGCATAATAATTAGTCAAAAATGATTATTCAATCACAGAAAATAAACATAGGCTCATCTGAGCATGACCTCAAACAATGAGGGCTTCAAGCTCCCTAGAGCTTCCTGAAACTTCAATGGTTAAAAAAATACAAAAGAAGTCTTCAAATGGCTGTGAAAATAGTGCCAATGGATTCAGAACGTCCAAAAACCCCTAGCTGGGCTTTTACGGCACCTCATTTGGCCAAAAAATGAAGAAGATAGGCCTCCTGCCATTCTCTTCTCTTCCTTCAAGCTTGCTATCTCTGGTTCGCCAAAACGCACCTCTAGGCTCTAACCAAGAACACGCTCCAAATTCATGCTAAAACCTAGCACATGCGCACAACCGCATAACCGTGCAAACTGTAGGACGGTTATGGGCGCGCCTAGCCCCTAACCACCAAGACCACGGTCACAAGGTCACCATGTGACCACGTGCTATAGCAAAAGGGGGCTCCGTTTACAAGGCAATAAATAAAGGACAAGTGGCGGTCGAATGGTTGCATAACCGTTTGAACACAAACCAAAACCCGCGCGCACTTGGTGTATAAATCGGTGGTCATATGGTAAATACACAAGACCGCGGGCTAAAACAAATCATTTGAAACACACGCGCTCCGTGTATATATATCGGTCATATGGTTTAAATGTATGCGACCGAGGCTGGGGCTAAGCCCCAGCCTGGACACGCCCCATATCACATTGCAATACAATTCAAATATAAAACAACACATTTGTTATATAAGGACCACCGTGTGGGCTAGTGGTAGCCCACACACTACCAAAGCGCTGAACCTTGGGGGAGGTCCGGGGTTCGATCCCCATGGACTCCATAAATTTTTGAACCAATAACCAATACAATGGTGCCATGTGGCAGCCCATGACTGAGCCATGTGGCACCACACCATTTACCAAAATGATGCCACGTGTCACATCATGATTCACCCAAATCTGCCAATAAGTGAAGGCCACATCATCATCTGCCACCTGGACGTATGACCTCTTCCACATCAGCGTATAGCCATGCCATGTCAGCATCTGTACGAACTATACGAACTGCACAGTGAGTGTCCCTTTTTTTACCTGTTTGACGATTCGAACAGATCACGATATCTCTCTCATCCGACGTCCATTTGAACCTAAACGAGTTGTGTTGGGTTCGTGACGACGAGGGCTACGCACCCGTTTGTTTTGAGGCAATTCCAAGAACTTTGATTTTTGAGCTAAAATTTTGACCCCTGGTCCAGATTTTGATCAAAAGGCCTTTTTAACATAAATAAAATCCAAAACCTTAACCATGAAAGATGAAAATCCAACAGTTTTGTGGACCCCATTTTGGGTAGTTTGGTGTATCAACTTCCTGGGGGTGTAACTTTGGCATACAATCTTCATTTGGGGCGCACGATATCTCATTGGAAAGGTATCATCAGGGATATTTATTTTGGGGGCTCAATCAAAGTATTAGGATTTTTTGAGGTACTCGATCCCAAAAAAACTTCATTTAGGCCCTCAAAATGGCCCCAGAAGTTTAGGAAACAAAAAACTGCTAAAAATAGTAAGTTGCCAGAACATTGTTTTGAGTCAGTTGGAATGGGTGGGTGGCCACTGATATCCACTTGGATCAATCCTCCATCCTTAGAAAGAAATGGTCTCCATTGCATTGAGTGCTCGGAGGCGAGGGAAAAACGTTTACTGAATCTGCATCTTGATGAGTTACTTTCCTTGCTGGAGAACTTGTGTTTCTTAGCTTATTGAAGGTTGTCACAAACCTGTGTCTGGAAGGGTTGGACCTTTTTAACTAGTCTGGCTACATGATATGCCTATGTGCAGAAGGAATCTTTAATCTTTTCTGCAATCTTTTTGACCTGCTTATTTTGGATAGAATGTGTTTGGACCGAGGCTACAATGGTTGTAGTGTCCTTTTGTTCACCTTTTGAATAGATTGTGAAGAAGCTAAATTTTGTAGTATGATATACTATCTTGCGGCACTATTTAGGTGGAACGGTATTTGAAACTACCTCTGGTATCCTGTAGAGATGACCCCCAAGAGTAACAATGACACTACGGGGTCGAGACTCATAAATGGCATGTCGCTTCCACATATATGGTTGGCCTAAGAGAACATCACAGAAATCCAGCAGGGAAACATCACATAATACCTCATCCTTGAAGGGTTAGATGTCATATGACAATCGACACTGTTAGTTGACATGAAGATCTCATCCCTAGCAAAGCCACCCGATGTTGTATGGTTGCAGGTGTGGTGTTTTCGACAATCCCAACTATTTAAAGACCTCTTCTGAGATAAGGTTCTTCTGTCTTTTTCTATCAACAATAAAATGCAATGGGGTCCCCTTCACCCACATCTGTGAATGAAAAAGGCACTCCCCCTCTTCAGGATATACTGGTTCTTCTGGTTGAATTGTGGTTGTGACGATAGCAGTGGGGTCTACGTCGATAATACATCTTCAACCAGTATTTTCTTAATCAGATTCAGAATCAAGGTTCAAGTCCTTGTCTTTGATCTCGACCACCAATTATTTTTTTGAGCGACATTCATCGGTGTTGTGCCAGGGGATTTTGCGAAAATTGCACCATTTTCCAGTGTCCTTCTTCATCTTTCTGTTACCCTTCTTTTCTTGTGGCTTGAATTGGTTTTCTGAAGACTGGTTGTTAGGTTCATCTTTACCATAATTTGGTTGTTGTGGATTTGTAGACCCAAAATCCCACTGGTTTTGGTGCTTAAATTTCTACTCGATTTTAACAGTATATTGATAAGCAGCACCTAGTGATGAGATGTCCAGAAAATCCATTTCAGTTTGGATGTATCTATGTGGAGCCCCATGGTATTTTAGAACCAGATGTCACTCGGAGTCTTTGATACCCATCTTGGTGAGCAAGGTATGGAAGGTATTGGTGAAATACGACACTTATTGGCCCCTCTCTTACATAAGTGTGGTCCATCTCATTTATTGGTCATCATAGTTGCCAACAGGGTAATATTGTTCCTTGACTGCATCCACAAAAAAATCCCAAGTGGGATCATCCCCATATATTCCAGACTCCTATGTGGAAATTTTCTCCCAGTAACTTTCCTACCAATGTTTGACATGGGGGAGATCCTTAAGGAGTGTGAAGGTGATCTTTTCCCTATCAGAGAAATTATGAACAGAGAAATAACCTTCTAGCAGATTTAACCATTTTTCTAGGGCATCTGTATCTATTTGTCCTTCAAATATGGGAATATCGAAATTAATTTGTAATTTGAAAGGAGAGGTTCCTCCAAAGTGGTCGCTTGATTAAGACGCTCTTGTTTTTATCGGCAGGCGTTGAAGGATGTGGGAAAAATTCTTCATCATTTCGTCCCTCTGTCGCGTGAGAGCTTGCTCAAGCAACAAATTAATAGAATCATTTGCTCTATCATTTTTATTTTCTTCCTCCGTGGATGGTTTCTTTGGAATTCCATAGATATTTTTCTCAAGAGAGACAATCTCAAGACCCAACTTTCTATACTTGGACCTTGCTAGGACATGCACTGAAAAAACAATCAAGAGCATCCTACTCTAATACCACTGATCCAGATTATTTTCGGCACAAAATGAGAGCAGAGATATAACAAATAAATGTACAGAGATATTTTAGATATCCAATAATATAACATAAATATATCATAGATGCAACCATAAACACAGAGATACAGTAATACACAATTTCTATTAATGAGCGAAACGTACAAAACTGTAGAAATACAGAGTGAAAGACTCGCTAGAATGGCAGAAGATTATCTCTGAGAAGAGATGTGAGGGATACTCAAATTCGCAATAATATGGTTACATTGAGGCTCTAAATCCATTTTTAACATAAAGAAAATCCAAAACCCTAACCCCGGAAGATGAAAAGCCAACAGCTTTTTAGACCCTTTTTTGGGTAGTTTGGTGTATCAACTTCCCGGGGTGTAACTTTGGAATATGATCTTCATTTGGGGTGCACGATAGCTCGTTTGAAATGTATCATCGAGAATATTTATTTTGGGGGCTCAATCAAAGCCTCTGGCCATCATTGAGGTGCTCGATCCCGAAAAAACTTCATTTAGGCCCTCAAAATGGCCCCGAAAGTTTAGGAACCAAAAAATTGCTAAAAATAGTAAGTTTCTAGAAGACTGTTTTGAGCCAGTTGCAATAGATGGGTGCCCACTGATATCCACCTGGATCAAATTATGTGCACTTTTTTTAATGGGGCATCTAATATTTCACAAGTTGGGATATTAACTCAAATCAAATATTTCTAAGAATATACATTTTTAATTCATACACCTAGAATTTCATTACAAATAGAAATTATATATTATACTTCCAAATAATACAAACTTTAGACTTCGTCAATTAATCCATAAAATCAAGCCCTAAAATCATTTATAACAAATTTTAGAAAGTTGTTTTTCATTGATGTCAACCCTCGGAATGTTCGAGATACCCCATAGTTGTGATCGATATTGATGGTGAGTTAGTTGTTGTTGATGTCAATAAGAGTGGTTGATGCTAGTAGATGTGTTGGATTCATTTGATGAAGTCTACATGTATCCCCGAAGGTGTGGTCATGAGACCCAAATTTGTTTGAGGAATATGGGCATGAAGGACAATGTAAATGTAGGTAAGACAATAATAGATGGATACTACTCATCATGCCATTTTCGGTGATAGGTGGTATGCCACATAGTTCCTCACAATTGAGGATTTATGAGGTCATGAAGTTGGAAGCCCCAAATATGGGTTAAGAAGCCCCTATGGAAGCCCCAAAGATGAGTTAAGAAGTCCCTAATTGGTTGCAAGTCATTAATGAAAGGGTAAAGTGGTTGTAATAAGAAATCCCTAAAGTAAGGAAAGAGGTCACTTATAAAAAGTATAAATACACCTCAAGGAGGCTCTCATAAGTACATTCACACACACATTCTATTGAATATTTCTAAGTGAATAAGTGATATGGTTTGTATTTTTATTGGAAAATGTGAGTAACCCTAGTTTCTGAGGTATTTGTGGGTTACAGGTCAGCAAGGTGTGGATGTATGCGATATGTAGTGGAGGAAAGCGTGGATATCTACAGGTAGTAGAGTACCAAGTCACGGATCTATGAAAAGGCTTGTGAAAGGTTGACAAGTGATGCTTGTACCAGGTTGTTGATGCCCAGGTTGGTTTACTCATTTGTTATCTGATACAATAGGTTTTTCTACAGGAACAGAGGTATGCTTATGTGTTATCTTTGAGGCTTATCCTTATGTTGTTATGGTACATGCTTGAGGCATTTCATGGTAGTGATTATGCATGGTACACCTTGGTTATGACGTGGTACCTTGTTATAAGTACACTCTTGTCTATATTGATATATGGTTTGATATATGTTATGGTTACGGTTTATTATTAGAGACATATCTTTATGATGTTGGTACAAGGTTGATATACACACTTGGTATTTGGTAGCATATGTATGAGATACATCTCTTTATGTTATTAGTACTTGGATGGATGATTGGCATGTTGTTTGAGGTATGTAGTTGATGATATGATGCATGGTCAGAGGCATGTGTTGGTGATCTTGGTACAGACTTGAGTATTTTGTTCAGGAAGTTCATTGTTGATATCTTTTGTTACATGGTTATGGTATGATACATTGTTAGAGGCACATCTTGGATACTTGGCATATGGTTTGATGGTATCTCTTGGTAATGGTTTATGAATGTTGGCACATTCTTGAGGCACATGGTTTGAGGTACATATTGGTCACTTGTTGATGATGTTATGGTCATGCCTTGGTATCTTTTTGAGGCATTGGTATATGTTTGAGGAACATCTTTGGTGCATGGTGTGAGGCATATTATTGGTACATATATGAGGTGCATTCCTTGGTGATGTTGGTATATGTTGAGGTACACCTTAGTGATGTTATGGTACATTGATTAGTAGTACATCTTGAATGTATTGGTATCTTGGTATTGTGGCTATCTTAGTTATGATTGAGTCACTTCATTGATGATATATTATGATGTACGTGATATGGTACATCGTTGATGTACTTGGTATTGTACATGTTTGATGCATGAGATGGTACATGGTTGATGTACATGATATGGTACATGGTTGATGTACATGATATGGTACATGGTTGATGTACATGGTATGGTACAGGTTCGGGTACATGGTTGATGTACATGGTTGATATACATGGTATGGTACAGGTTTGATGTACATGGTCAATGTACATGGTTTGGTGATGGTTTGGTATCCATGTGAGTGGATCACTTGGTTGATGGTATATCAGTGACAGAGACAGTGATAGGGATAGTGACAGGTTGGATGATTGGTTGATCATCAATGACAGGTTTATGTGACATTGGTAGTAACAAGTTGATGTGACAGTGGTAGTCACAGGTTGATGTGATAGTGACATTGATAGGTTGGTTGATGTAGTGGTAGTGGCAGTGATTCTACACTTATATTTTAGGGTGGTAGGATGGGGTAATGAAATGGGGTTGTAGCCTCCTTCTGGTTGGTGTCAGAGAACACAGGGAGTTGGAGCTTCCTTCAGGTTGGAGCTTGAGAATCAGGGGGTTGTAGCCTTCTTCTAGTTGGATCCAGAGAATTCAGGGAGTTATAGTTTCCTTCATGTTGGAGCTTGTAAATACGGGGTTGTATCCTCCTTCCAGTTGTAGCTGGAGAATTGGGAAGTTGGTTCTTCCAATTTATGTATTCTTGACAATATATAAGAAAGCATTATGTGGTTTTCTCCCATTTGGGTTTCCACATAAATCCTGATGTATTGTGTATTTTGTATTTGATGTGATGTTTCTTATGTTTATATGCTCATGATATATTGAATGCAATCATAGATGATACATTGATGATATACTACTGATAAAGTTGAAGTTTATATATTGTGGTTAAGAGTGGTAAAAGTGATCATACTAATTCACCCCCCCCTCTCATTATTCCAACAATTGGTATCAAAGAAGGTTCATTCAGGAAACAGTTTAACCATTGGAATGAAGATCATGGAGTGCACTATGTTTTGGGTGCCACATTTTGATGGTCATAATGGTCATAGATTTGAAATGTGGAGTATCAGGATGAAAACATTTTTAGAGGCACAAGGATATGATGTTTGTAAATCACTTGTTACGGGATACATCGCTACAAATAAAACAAATATTGCATTCAAGAAAGAATTGAAAAGAAACAAAAAAATAGAAACGGATTTCATCTGGGAAGGATTATGTGATTCAGTAAGAGAGGAAGTTGGAAATTTTTCATGAGCTAAAGAACTTTGGGATAAGTTACATAATATCTACTTTAAGGATTCTCTCATTACAAAGCTAGAGAATGATAAAGAAGATGAAAGAATAGAACAAGAATATGGATGCTCATCATGTCATACATATTCAGAAGAAGAAGATTGTGAAGAAGGCATAGTATATCTTCAAGCAGAATTAATCAGTGATCTAGATGAATTCACGAAATAAAGGAAGAAAAAAAATTCTCTTGAGGAACAATTAGTCAAGAAGAATTCTCAAGAAAGTTTTGAAGAAGCCTAGTAGGTCATAATGAATCTAAAATCTCATCCAGAAGAATATAGAAGGATTGAAGAAACATACAAAATTCATATGGAAGAGAACCAGTGTTTGGAAGCGAAAATAGCGACACAAAGAAAGGAAGAAGAAAAGAGAGAGAATATTTTGACAGATCATCTAAAGGAAATATCAAAGGACTTTAAAAAACTTGAAGAATAATTTAGTCAAGAAGAAAGAATACTTGAAAAGGAAATCATCACTTTGAATATCCAACTTGAAGAAGTAAAGAGAACATAAGAAGTCATGAAGATTCAGATGGTGAAGAAAGAAGAAGAGGTTGAGAAGCTTGAAGAAGAATTTGCCAGATTAAGAGTTCAAATCGGAAAGCTTAGCAAGAACATTGAAGAGAAAGAAACATCAACATCACCAGTAAACAAATTTAAAGAGAAGCACTCCAGGTTACTAGAAAGGAAGAATGAATAAAAGAGAAAGAGTTATGTAGAAGTACTCAAAGGAAGGAATCATGGTCAGCCAGAATCAAAGAATAATGAGTATAATAGAGATACATATTCAACAAGACCTTGCACATTCAATCAACAAAGAAGCTTCAATCATGATGAAGGGATCAACAGAAGAGAATATCATGATCAACCAAGGAAATAATTCAAAAGGACTACACCACAAAGAATATCATTCACTCCCACGTATTTAAATTTCTCTTATGGTCATTGTTTTAATTGTACTAACTTTGGACATAAAGCAGTAGATTGCAGGGCTTATGGAAGAAAGGTTCAAGCAAAAAATGCTTATGTGGCTCCACATAACATTGAATTTTACAAATGCCACAATTATGGTCACATAGCTCATGATTGTAGAAGCATGATGGATAATCCTATGAAAGATAACATTGATATCAGATATGAGAAAGTTTGGAAAAGAAAACAAGAAGAGTAGATGAATGAAGGACACCCAGAAGTCATACTCTTGGGATTGGAAATAGTACAAGATCAAGAAAAATCTTCAGGAAAATAGGAGTATGTCAGATACAGGAAGGTTTGGAGAAGAAATGAAGGACAAGAAGAGCATGTGAATAAAGAACAGGTCCCAAAGATCGTAGGATTTGCAGTAGTGCGAGAAAGAAAAGAAGAGCAGGTGAATAAATAACAATACCAAGAGATTGTACTCTCACGAATTGTAGTGCAAGATCATAATGAATCCATAGGAAAAAAGGAAGAATTCAGAGTTCATAAAGATGATGAGTCTACAGACAAAGAGGAAGATTACTCTGCATTAGGGTGGATTCCTCCATTGTTTTGAGCCATTCGGCTTGGAGACCCCCAGCAATAAGAATATTGAATATGGGGAGTCTATGCAGTAACTACTACAAATCAAAGAACCATCCTTTGTGTAGTTTGAAGTGTTTGCATAGACAGATTCAGAGAAGTCAGATAGAAGAAGTACAGAATAACAAATTGATTGATTGAGAAGTTGTGTTCCCATGTAAATATCATAGGAATATCATTAACACACCTTCAGGTAGGGATATATTCAGTACAGGTGGTTCCATACATGTAAAGTATGGTTTGAAGGTAGAGAAGACCAGTGGACATATTTGATTCAGTATGAGAAACAAGAATATGTGATTATCAGTTGCAGTAGAGAAGCCTTCATGATAGTATAGTGACAGATGGTTCAGCATTGTGGACAATTGAGTAGAATAGTTATGGATAGCTTATGGCATATGGACATAGATGGATTTATGAGATCATTAGAAGATCTAGACAGATATGTGGCAGAGAATATTTGCAATTGGAATCAGTTTAATCAATGGATAAGTGGAATCAGTTGGTCACAAGAAGACAAGCAGTGAAAGGCACAACAGCACAGGGAAATAGAAACCTTCAACAAAAGATACATCATCAAAGGGACATTTTTGAACAGTATGGTCATTGACATCTAAACAATGAACATGACAGGCCATGAATATTTGAAGTCAAGAAAATTTGAATGTTTGGTATATATGTCAGATAATTACAAGAGGAAGCACCAATGGACAAGAAGCACTAGAAGAAAGGAAAGGAAACATACATGTAGCCCTACATTGATCTACACAATATCTTGCAAAGAAGTCAAAGAGAGATAAATTGTCAGAGAAAGAGATTAGGAAGGAAAGATTAGAAGCATGCAGACATGGGGTTGTCGAGAAAGAGATTAGGAAGGAAAGATTAGAAGCATGCAGACAAGGGAAGACATATCGATAGGTTCCCTTCCCATGATTTGCTCATGATTTCAAAGGGGGAGAAATATGAATATCATAAGAGAAAGATTGTTTAGAGCAAGTATACTTTCAAGAGGAGTCACTCTTTGATATCAAAAGAGAAGAGAAACATGAGGAGAGAAACGCGTGAAGAAAAAGAACGGAAGCATGAAGACAGGGGGAGAAGCCCCAAGGAGAGATACCATTTTACATTAATGTCAAAGGGGGAGAGAGAGAAACATTGATGAGGATAAATGGTCATGGGGGGAGCATGAGTATTGCAGTATGAGTGTTGGCATAAATGTCAAAGGGGACATTTTTGGAAAATTGGTTGTCATTGATGTCAACCCTTAGAGTGTTTGAGATACCCTAGAGTTGTGATCGATATTGATGGTAAGTTAGTTGTCATTGATGTCAACCAAAGTGGTTGATGTCAATAGATGTGTTGGGTGCATTTAATGAAGTCTACATGTAGCCTCGAAGGTGTGGTCATGAGACCTGAAGTTGTTTGAGGAATATGGACATGAAGAATAATGTAAATGTAGGTAAGACACTCATAGATGGATATTATTCATCATGTCATTTTCAATGATAGGTGGTACGCCACGTAGTTTCTCACAGCTGAGGATTTATGAGTCCATGAAGTTGTAAGCCCCAAAGATGGGTTAAGAAGCCCCTATGGAAACCCCAAAGATGGGTTAAGAAGCCCCTAATTGGTTGCAAGTAATTAATGAAAGGGTAAAGTGGTTGTAACACGAAACCCCTAAAGTAAGGAAAGATGTCACTTAGAAAAAGTATAAATAGACCTCAAGGAGTCTCTCATAAGTAAATTCACACACACACTATTGGATATCTCCAAGTGAATAAGTGATATGGTTTAGATTTTTATTGGAAAATCTGAGGTCAAATATGAGGTAGAGAGTCTAAGGTTGTGAAGGAAGGTCGAAGGTGAAATTCTCAAAGTTACACCAAATGTGAGTAACCCTGGTTTATAAGGTATCTACGGGTTACAGGTCAGAAGGGCACAGATGTACATGGGTATAGTGGAGGAAAGTGTGGATATATGCGGGGAGTAGAGGAGAAAGTCGCAGATATATGAAAAGGATTGTGAAAGTTTGAGAAGTGATGTGTGTACCAGGTTTTTGATGCCCAGGTTGGTTTACTCATTTGTTATCTAATATAGTAGGGTGTCTACAAGATCAGAGGTACACTTATGTGTTAGTTTTGAGGCTTATATTTATGTTGTTATGGTACATGCTTGAGGAATTTCATGGTAGTGATTGTGCATGGTGCACCCCGATTATGGCAGAATACCTTGTTAGAAGTACACTATTGGCTATATTGATATCTAGTTTGGTATATGTCATGGTTATGGTTTATTATTAGAGACATATCTTTATGATGTTGGTACAAGGTTGAGATATACTTGGTATTTGGTAGCATATGTATGAGATATATATCTTGATATTATTGGAACTTGGATGGATGATTGGCATGTTGTTTGAGGTATATCATTGATGATATGGTGCATGGTCAAAGGCATATGTTGGTGATATTGGTACAGACTTGAGTATTTTGTTGAGGCACTTCATGTTGGTATCTTATGATACATGGTGATGGTATGATACATTGTTAGAGGCACATATTGGATACTTGGAATATGGTTTGATGGTATCTCTTGGTAAATGGTTTATGGATGTTGGAACACGCTTGAGGCACATGGCTTGAGGTACATCTTGATTACTTGTTCATGATTTGATTGTCATGCCTTGGTATCTTGTTGAGGCATTGGTATATGTTTGAGGCACATATTTGGTGCATGGTGTGAGGCATATTATTGGTACATGTATGAGGTGTATGTCTTGGTGATGTTGGTACATGTTGAAGTACACCTTAGTGATGTTATAGTACATTGATTAGTAGCACATATTGGCTATATTGGTATCTTGGTATTGTGGTTATTTTGGTTATGCTTGAGGCACTTCATTGATGATATCTTATGATGTACATGAAATCGTACATAGTTTATGTACTTGGTATGGTACATGGTTGATGCATGAGGATGGTACATGTTTGATGTGCATGATATGGTACATGGTTGATGTACATAGTATGGTGTAGGTTCCGGTACATGGTTGATATACATGGTATGGTACATGTTTGATGTACATGGTTTGGTGATGGTTTGGTATCCATGTGAGTGGATCAATTGGTTGATGGTATATTAGTGATAGAAACAGTGACAAGGACAACTACAGGTTGGATGATTGGTTGATCATCAGTGACAGGATGATGAGATAGTGACATTGACAGGTTGTTTGATGTGACAGTGGCAATGACAAGTTGTCAGTTGATGTATTGGTGACATTGGCAGTGACAGCATCAGTGATAGTGATAGTGAGTCTACACTTATATTTCAGAGTGGTAGGATGGGGAAAGGAAAGGGGGTCGTAGCCTCCTTCCAGTTGGTTCCAGAAAACACAAGGAGTTGGAGCTTCCCTCATGTTGGAGCCTCAGAATCAAGGGGTTGTAGCCTCCTTCTGGTTGGAGCCAGAAAATTCAAGGAGTTGTAGCTTTCTTCAAGTTGGAGCTTGTAAATAGGGGGTCATATCCTCCTTCCAGTTGTAGCTGGAGAATTGGGAAGTTAGTGCAACCACCTACTCTTGATCTGCATCATCATATTCTTCTTCAATATTATCTTCTTCCTATACATTATTATACTTTACTGGTCTTCCTCTTCGATCATATCTTACAATGTATGACCAACCTGCTCTACCAGGTACCTCTAAGTAAAATACTTTCTCACATTGACTCGGAAGAACATAAAGCTATGTACCTTGTTCAAACTCCCTTTTATTAACCATGTTAAATCCATTAGCATGCTCAATAAAAATTCTTTCAAGATCACGTTCATGCATCTGTAGCGTGTACCATTTGAACTAAAAAAAAACTATTTTAAATGAATTAAAATCATATTGAATTATATCCTCCAAATACCCATAGTATCTATTTTCAGTTTCTTCTGGATGCCTGTCACTTCTAGAGGAAACATCAATGATCTTAAACATTGCAGTTATCCCACAATATGAGGATTTCATCTTATCATCCAACTTTTTTATATGAAATTTACAGCCATTACACCACATAGCCTTGTGGTGTTTCAACTACAACATGAACAACAAGTAAAAATGCATTGTCCATTAGTAAACATCATGTAATATGGACTTAGTAAATATATATTTCAAAAAATAAACAAACCAAATATATTTATATAATGGGAAATAACTATAAAAATGTGGGTGATTATACTTGTCTTTTTATCTTTTAAACCAAAGGCTAAATCAATTTCCCTTTGCGTAAGATCAAGAAATTCATGTCGATAACGATGCACTGTTTTAATCGTCTTACTAAACCCTTCCCATGATTACCTGCCATAGTATTCTTCACATCATTCTATCCAATACTCCATACAATCAAGATTGATTGCAATGTATAAATGTAGAGCATCCCACTCTCATCCAACTATATGAAAAAATAACTATTGAATATCAATAATTATCTATCATTGGCAAATTTTAATATAGTTGATGGAAAAAAAACAAATGAATGAGTATGACAATATAAAATTGAAAAATTAAATGTATAACATATTAAATCTACAACATATAATTACCTTTCACGGTCCTCATTCTACCTTTCCCCAATAGGACCTCCCCTTCAAATTTGTTAATGGAGTCGAGATGCCAAATGTGAGGCACATTCATATTTTCTTATAATTTAGGAAGATATTGACTAATATGCACCATGCATTGATATACCATATATCCCTCCACCATGGAACCCTCAGGACGTTCTCTTTGTCTAACAAAAGCCTTCAATGACTTCAACTACCTCTCCACCATCCACATTGACCTTGTGATAATTGTTCCACATAATTCAATCTCCTCAACTTGGTGTATGAGGTAGTGTTCTTGTGTATTGAAAAATTTTGGAGGTAGATACTTATGCATTTCACAAATTAGTCGGGGAATTTCTCTCTTCCAATACCTTATATCTTCTTTATGGATTTGTTTAGATGCCACCTACAAATGGTGCAAGAAAATAACAGGTTTGAACAATATTATATAAAATTGCAGATAAAACAAAATATGTCAATAATTTCTCATAAAAAGCATTGAAGAAAAATTTTCCATTTAAAAATGCATTACTTACCTCATGTTTTTTCCAAGATCATATATAACTTGTTTTATGTTGTTTTCAAAGATGTCCGGGAGAGATAGAGGTAGAACACACTGTAACAAAAAGAAAATAATTAATATTTATTTCCAAATTAGAGAAAACAATTACTAGAAAGATGTATACCAATATGTTAATATACCTAATAATTACCTTAATGAATTTATTCCAGTCATGTGTTTTAACCCCACCAAAATCACCTTTTTCGTTAAGATATTTTATATGTTCGATGAAAACCCCGTTGGAAACCTAATTTCCTGAATGACCTCTTTTACAACATTGTTCCGTTGCTTTGTCAATAACCATGGAAGACTAATATTTTGTTCTCGACCATCACCATTAGAATTAATAATCACACTTTACAATGCGTGATTAGCTTCCTGGATGTCACTACAGATATTTCCAATTATTTCTTTGTCAATCCTTCCATCTAAGATTCACCATAATAATTTTGTTATATTCTTCCCGATATGCATTGTATCAAACATATTAACTATTTGTAGGTGCTTGTAGTAGGGAAACCTACTGAATTGTATGGGGTAACTTTTCATTCATCGTGGAAGCCCATTCATGCATTAACGCCATTCATGAAACATAAATGAAATCACATTAACACTAATTAATCAATATAGCTAGGTATTGAGATGAACAAAATTCACTGGAAAAAAAATATCATAAGATTTATAATATTATGATACATAAATAATTTGCATACCTTGACGATTTCTATTATATTCCAACTTCTATAGATGAGGTGTCATTCTTTGTGGTTTTTTCTATTCTCTTCTTTACCATTGAATTTTTCTTTGTGAGTAGTTCGATAACTATGGTTGTTAGGCAGAAAGTGCCTACAGTCATCTAACACCGCATTTCCTAAAATTCTTAAACGATGATATTTTATCTTAGCACCACAAACTCGACATGAAAATTTACCCTTTGTTTGAAGACCTGGAAGATATATGAATTAATGTAGCAAATTAGGATTACAACTTTAAAAAATGCACGATATTTTCAAAAATATATATAATATTCAAGCGCAACGAAAAGTTACATACCACAAAAATGTGTTAACTTGGGAGCATCATGAATTGTCCATGCAAGTATTCCATGGAATTGAAATTGTTTTTTCCGTATTGGTTTCGAGATGTCATGCATAATGATGCCAACCCATAACTTCAACAACTCATCGATAATAGGCTCAATATATACATTCATATATTTAACTTGGTACTTACCTAATTGGTTCAACATACATTAATTATATTTAGTTATATGTCCTTATATATAAAAGATATAATTATCATGAATGAAACAAATAAATGAAATATTATGTCATACTTTCAAGTAAATAAAGACAAGCTAATTAAATACATGGAACAATCATTGCCAACATTGTGTGCTATCTCTTATCGACATCCAAGGAAGAAGGTTATTGTTTATAACAAAAACAAACCAAATTGAGTAAGTAGAACGAAGCTCTACAAATGGATTGACACCATCAACTGCCAATGAACGTCTAACATTACGAGGTTCTTCTTTAAAAAATGGCCATTTTTCTTCGATGTTCTTCAATACAAAACCATCTGCAGGCATTTGAAGAACATCATCTTCACTTCTGTTCTTTGCATGGAAATCCATAAACTGTGCTATACTTTGGCACTTGAACAATTGTTGCAAACGTGGAATTATGGGAATATAACGAAGAACTTTGCAAGACACCTTTTTGGTTGCTTGATCGGTTTGATATCTACTTATTTGACATTGTGGACATTCATTTTCTGATGCATATTTTCCATAGTATATGATATGATCATTGGGACATGCATCAATAGCTTGATACTCCACTCCAATTTATTTCATAATCAAATATATTTCTCGATATGTGTGTGGTAAAATATTTGACGGTGGTAATAGAAATTCACCTAACAATCTACACCATTCAAAACAATAAGTCAGTGTAAACAATATTAATCATAAATATCACATCCCTACTTTACGAATTAATTAACAATAACAATATAGAAAAATAGTCAACCTTTATGTACATGTGAGCATGACATAAATAATACATTACATACCTTAGGATCTGTGTGAGACATGTGTTTGATAAACCATTCAAAAGCTTCAAGTTCACCAACAACAATATAGAATATATAAGATTTGTTGTTGAGCCTTCATAAAGAGGTTGTCGTGACTTCTCGAGTAGAGGATTAACATCATGAATATGATCCTGGTTGTCCTTGTCCATTGCAAAAAATGTGTCTTGGATCAATATATGTATCTCATCTTCTTGATTTGTATCAATAACGCTATCTTCATCCATATCATCATTAAGAAATCGATCTTCAATATTCTGATCTCCATGTTCCTGATCTTGTATAGTAGTATTTATGCTACCTCCTGGCAAATAACTCTCTGGAGGTTGACATTTTGGGGGAATTGTCTTTATATTTACAAACAATATATTAAAATTAGTGTGTATAGAACATATATTAAAACGATAAAAAAATTGACAAATACATGACATGATCACTATTACAAAGAATACATTATATAATGAATAATGTCTTACCAAGGGATGATATTCATAACCCCATTCAATGTGCCCCTTCTCCCTACAATGTTTTTCAGCTGTTGTTATTAAAATTCTTCTTGTTTGCAAGCCCCTGCAATCATTGCAACAACAATAACATTTTTCATCGCCCTTTGCCTCCATTAATGTCTCTCTAAACTGAGCAAGCCTCCTTTCATTTTCATTCATAGTATATATTAATTTGACATGGTAATTTCCTACAAGAACCAATTACACGATTAAAAAATAAAATTTTGTTAAAATTTTGAAAAAAAAAAAATTAAAACTTCATATACTTCGAGGTCCAATCACAGGAAATATATGTTGCAATGCTAAATTTTGAAAAAATTATTAAAAGAAATTAATTTAAAAATTCATATACTTTGACGTTCAATCACATGAAATATATGTAGCAATGCTAAATTTCAAAAAAACAAAACATTTGGTTAAAACATTCATGTTAAAAAATTTTGAAATTAAAATTTCTTAACATAGATTTATATTAAAAGAGATAGAAAAATTTAAAATACTAACCTTGAAAGTATAAAATCTGAGCTATGTAGATCAAGAATTGGATGTGTTAAACCAGTACGTGACAGAAAACATTAGGGCTCAAACAATGACCAACAAATTTGTCACAACTATATCAAAGTTGTTGAAATTTGTCTTAAGGACATGTATTTATAGATAGATTCTGGTCAATATAGCGACGAAAATAATTGAGTTGACCCTGCAAAAAGTCAATACCCATTACACTACATGTGTGGTTCGCATGTGTCGCACAAGTGTTGATATAGAAACGAAAATTTGTGGATATATAAACGATTTTCTGAATCTGTCACTATATCGATGAACGTCGGGGACAAACTAAAAAAAAATTAAAAGAAAGACAATTTTTTAATGTATTTTTCCATGAATTATAGAAATCTGGAAATATTTTGTTACATTTTGGGCCCATATGCACTAGTGTAAATACTTGTTGAGCACACTATTCATCAAACACATGAATGTAAATGGTGCATTTATAAGCCCAAATGGCACCACTCCAAACTCATAGTGCCCTTACCTTTTTCTAAAGGTTGCCTTGTGGATGTCTTCATCCTTAATT
>SNQJ01S0147425.1:0-12137 GCA_010110895.2 Picea sitchensis
TGAGGGGTCGTTGGAGTAGTTGTTACGGGTTCCACAACATGACAAAGCCCAAGCGAATGAGGGCGGTTTGATGTCGTACTGTAGGAAGCCAAAGAAGAGTTCACAGTGGCCTTTTTGAGACTCTAAATGGCCCAAAAATACCTTCTCACCCAACCGAACGCAACAATTTTTTTTATTGCAGCAGGAAAACTAAACTTGTCATAATTGAGATCATAGCTGAGTATGTCAGTGAGCATAGTGATCACCTGCTGTTATGGGCCAACATGCCTCTAAGTCTTGGTACTTTAACATGTTTTTTTACTTTTAAAAAGACAAACTCTTATCCCAACCGAAAAAACAACAGTTGAATATCTTAACTATAGAACTTAACTTAAAAATAGGTTTCAAAAATATACACTAATTTATATACACTAATTTTAAAAAATACACATTTTTTATTTTCATAAATTTCTAAATTAGTTTTCTGTGGGAGTTAAAGGAATTTACAAATAGGATACTACTGCCCTGCTTATGCTTATACTTGTAATTTCATGTAGATTTATGATGATGATGATTGATGATTAACGTCCACTAAGACCTAATTGGTCTATCGGACCTTAAGAGGGTAACTAATTACTTGTGATTCTTTAGAATTTTGTTTCTGTGCTCAAAAAGCATTAAGAGAAGGTTTCCAAGATCACCATACTTTTATTGAGTTAAGAGGTTAGGAAGGTTGGTAGTGTGATCAATATTTTGAAAATGAGATCTAATATGGGTATAGGCTGGACAATCTAAGAAAAAGTGTTTTTCATCTTCAACCTTCTTAGTGTCACAAAGGTGACACACTCTTTCATNTTTTTTCCTTAAATTTTGATTTGACGTTTTTTTTAATAGTATCTTTATTCTGTAAAATGGTTTCTTCCATTATTCCCCAATAGTTTAGCCAAGATTGGGTGTCTTTATGCCATCCTCGCTTGAGTCGATGGTGGTTAGAATTATATAACCTGATTCCAAAAAACAAAAACATTATAGAATTATTTAATTTATAAACTTTAATTATTATGTGTTATTTAATTTACAAATCTTAGTTATTATGTGATAGTTATTATGTTACTATGTTAAATTTATTTTGTTGTTTTGAGTTATTCAAAATTTGAATAGTTTCTATTACAAAATAGGAAATATTATGTTATTATGTTAAATTTGTTTTTTTATTTTGAGTTATTCAAAATTTTAATAGGTCCTATTACAAAATAGGAAACTCATTAGATTTTTTTTCCATGGAAAAAAGAGTAATTTTATTCATCCGAAGAAACAAAATTACATTTTGTAGGTACTTCAAGGAGCACAACACCTCATGGGCGTAGTATATGTACCAAAAAATATAGAAGAAAGTCCATGACTTTCTGCCATGAAGGGGGGCCTTGGAAAGAGGCATTTTAAAAACAAAAAAATTATCACCCAGAACAAGGTGTTTGAGTATAAAAGTATGTAAAAAGAGATTTTGTTTTCAACCAAAACTGAAAGTGTTTTGCAAAGATAGATAAGTTGTTGAATATGTTAAGATTATCTCTTGTTGACTCCTTGTGTCCATGTAAAATTTTCATTCAAAAATTCTACTGTTGTTGTTGATCCTATTGTTGAATTGTTGTGTTTATAATAGGGCAGTGGTAATATGCTTATGTGTCTCCATCCTTGTATTATGTGATGTGACATTGGCCCATAGAAAGGGGTAGCCCTGCTTTTGAGAGTGTGTTTGCTACCATGTTCATGTTTCTGTATACATGGGAGATAATCATTGTGTCAAATTCTTCCATCATACGAAGGATGTCCTCCAGAATAGGAAGGAGGAAAATGTTGTGACACTACTGAAGTTTTCTTGCCCAATTTATGATGATCATTGAGTCTCCAAAGATTTGGAGGTGCAATATTTATTTTTCTTTTGCAAAGAGAAGTAGTAATTTTAAAGTCAATAGCTCTGCATAATTGTTTGTACCCTATCCCAGCACCAAATTTATATGAAAGGAAAGATTTTCTGATTGATGAAGTACAAATCCACCCCCACAAGTTTGATTATGTGAGGTCCCATCAAAGTAAGCCCAAGGCTTGGATTTGTCTAGTGTCTCTATCATGATCGGTTGTATATTTGGACCTTTTTTGTTTACGAAAAATGTGAGATTATTGAGAGACTTTGTGCTGCAGTTTTTTCTAGTACAGAAGCTTTGTCAAGGAAGAGTGTTGCGTTTTGGGCTAAGAAGATGCCCCAGTTTATGATGGGGAGAGAGCTTTTAGTTCTTTGTATCTTGTGTTGTGAGTCAAGACTTCCCATGATTTTTCCAGACTTGGCCCTCCCCAAGTGCATGTTTTTCCAATGCTAGCTGAAACTTCCGTCCAAACTCTTTGGGTGTAAGGGCAGGAGGTAAGAAAATGGAAGATTTTTTCATTTTCAGAGTGGAAAAGGGGACATCTTCCAAGTCCTTCGAACTGTCTCTTTTATAGATTTCCCCAAGTAGGTACTTTTCCATTTAGGGTCGCCCAAAGAAATATTTTGGCTTTTTGTGGACATTTTAGCTTCGATAGTCCTTTACACCACCAAATTTGGTGTTGTTGAAAGAGGTCGAGACTTAAAGCAATGTATCCCAGTTTTGGGTTGTAAGTTCCTAAAGGATCCTTTTTCCAAACTAGCTCATCCTCCATGTCAAGGAGTCTTATGTGTCCAACCTGTAGTGCCGCAATATAATTTTTATATTGAGTTGAAAGGGCCCCTTTTAGCCCAATATCAGTCGTTCTTTTCCATCCCTCGTGCTAGAGAGTAATAGTTCTTGGGTCGGCCAGGTGGGAGAGTAGGAAAATATTTTTCATGTGGAGAAGGTTGGTTAGTTCCAGAGAGAGAATGTGAGAGTTCCCACTTCCAGGCCAAGGGTCTGCTCCAATTCGGAGTTGATTTCCTCTACCTACTCTCCAAGCAAGTCCTTCTACAATTACTGGAAAGGAGGAAATAAGATATTTTCAGAAGATGGAGCCTTGTTTGTGTGACTTGTTTGTGAATCTGATCCAGTATTCCATCGTCTCCAGGGCTATGTATTTTTGGGTGATAACTAGGGACCAAAGGTTGTTGTTTGAGATGAGGCGCTACCATGTTTTTGCTACCAAAGCCTTGGAAAAAATTTTATTTTTAAGCCCCCATCCTCCCAGAGCTTTTGGTCGAGCTAGGCGATCCCACTTTTCCCACAGTTGTGTGATCTTGTCTCTAGTACCTAACCAAATGAAGCAAGAGTGGACTTTTCTAATCTTTTCCAGTGTTCCTTTCGGTATCCATGCCAGCGACATCCAATAGACCGAGATGGCATCTAGAACTGCTTTGATTAGGGTGAGTCTTCCTGCCCTTGAGAGCCACCTGAAGCTCCATTTAGATAGTCTTTTCTACAGTTTGGAGATCAACCATTTCCAGTCCTTTTTGAGGCAGTTATTTGGTTTTAAGTGAAAACCAAGATATTTTAGGCCTTCTCAGAATTCTTGAAAAGTAAAGGGAGAGAGCCTTTGGTAGATTTTTTCATCCTCTCTTTCCATTTCAAAGAAGGAAAGTGTAAATTTTTGTATATTTATTTGCATACCAGTTGACAAGAAAAAGAGGGAGAGAATATTTGCAATAACTTATGCATCCCATCTTCGACCGCTGCAGAAGATGAGGATGTCATCCACAAAAAGTAAATGTGCAATTCTTAGTCTTGTGGTTAGCTGTATTCCATGAAAATCCCCCAAACTAACTGCATTTTCTATAGCCCTGCTTAGTCCCCTGGCCACTAGCCATGGATGATTTTAGGGGCTAAATTTCGCTCATGGGATAATTTTCCATGGTTTTTCCAAAAACGAGATTCGCTATTTTAAAAATGATTCGCCCAAATTCTATAGGAAAAAATTATTTTACCTTAAAAATCGTCAAAATTTTATAAAAACTATATAAAATACTTAGAAATTTGAATATTTAAAAAAAAATATCGCCAAACATTTATAGTTGGCATATGAAGGATTAGTAATATTCGCCAAGGTTTCTACATTTTAAAATAAATTTTCATCCTTAAAATCATCCCTGCCACTAGCAGAAAGAGTAGAGGGGAGAGGGGGCATCCTTGGCATAATCCTTTTTCGGAGGTGAAGAAGGGTGAGGATGCTCCATTTATGAGGACCGCGAAGGAGACCAATGAGATGAAGGCCATTATCCATTTGATGAAGGGGACCTCAAATCTAGGATGGGTGAGTAGAATCCTGATGTAGGACCAACTTACCTTGTTGAAGGCCTTGGAAAGATCAACATTTAAAATGGTTCCCTTGGATTTTGTGGTTCTCAGACTATGAAGGCCCTCTTGAGAGACCCCAATTAATTTTTGGATTTGTCGACCTTAGAGGAACCCAAACTGTTCTCTCAACATGGATGAAGAGAGTAGTGGCTTCAACCTCTGAGCTATTACCTTTGCAATGATTTTATATATGCAATTGCAGACTGAGATGGATCGAAAATCATCAAAGGAGAGAGGATCGTTTACCTTGCGGATTAGAGCTATGAAGGTGGTGTTGAGTGGGCTATGAATTCTGCCATTTAATCTAGATTCCTCTATGACTTTGATAATATCACCTCCGATCAGATCGAAGAAGCCGAGATAGAATTCAATTTACCAATTGTCTAGACCAAGGCTTTATCTTTTGGGAAGCTTTGTGGGGTGTCTTTGAGTTAGATTTTAGTGACTTCTGCATAATGATCTCTCTTTCCTTCTTCGTCCAAAAATCTGGGGAAGTGAAGAGTCAATTTGATGATGTCGGCTATGTTGGTCCTTCTGTCTTCTTTGAATAAAGTCTGGAAGTGTTTTTTTTTCATATTTGTTAGCCCTTCGAAGGAAGTAATTGTTATGTCTTCCTGATCCTTTAAGCTCCAAATTGTATTGGCCTCTTTTTGACCTTTGGCAAAGGAATGAAATAATTTTGTGTTTTCATCCCCATTTGCTAGCCAGATTTCCCTTCTCTTAAGTCTCGAGGTTGCTTCTTGATCTGCCAATAGTTTTCTTCGCTTTGTCTCTAGGTTTCTAAGAATTTCTCATGAAGCTTTCGATGAGAACCCAGACTCAGAATCTTGGTAGAATGCCTCCAGTTGGTCCTCAATTCTTTTGAGTTCTTGTTCATCTTATTTTTTTTATTTTTTTTGCCCAGCGAATCACCAAATTCTTGATATTTTAAAAATTTTCCATGAATTGTATGGCTTCCGAAGTTCCCCTCGAATCTTGTAGGGGAGTCCAATTTGATTTCACCAGTTTTTGGAAGATTTATTCTTTGATCTAGATGGAGTTGAATTTGAAAGGGGTGGCTTGTTTTTTTGGTCCCTCTTCGAAGGTTAACCATATAGGAGAGTGATATGAGTCTCCCCATCTTCCTATCCATTGATGGAATTGGAGAGGAAGCAATGACAATGATTCGTTGATCAGAAACCGATCTAATATTTTTTCCACTTGTGCTTCCCCAACTCTTAAGTTTCTCTAGGTGGGGAGTAGTTTGACTGGAGCGATGTCAATGAAGCCATTTGAAGCCAAAAGGTGGCTAAAAAATGTTGTTTGGGGATCTGGGTGAGCAGAGGGGCCCCAACTTTCCGCTTCACCTAGGGAGACGTTGGGGTCACCACCGATAATTAGATTTTTCGACTTCAAGATTTCCTTGCTGAAGAGGGAGTTCCAGAAAAGTATATTGTCTATGTGTTGCCCATATACATTTAGAATATTGAGATTCATCCCCAAACCCTCAACTTGTACCTCAAGTCCCAGACAGGATTCAGAAGCCCAAGAGTTTAAGGGATTTATCTTTCTAGAGATCCAACCAATGGCTAGGCCTCCCGATATACCACGGGCATCTAGCCCCAGGAAAGCCCAGATTGGGAAGAGCGTACAGAGAGATTTTTTGGTCATGCGTTCGTCTGCTAGAGTTTCTTGGAAGAGAACAACCTCTAGTTGGTGCAAAGTTACCAACCTTTTAGGGTGGTTTTTTTGGGGGGCTCTCTAAACCCTGACAATTGAAAGAGAGGAGCTTCATGGGGGAACCCCGACAGGGGATTTTGTTGCTCTAAGGGCCCCGAGGAGACATTTTTGTCGACCTGAAGCCGTGTCCATAAGTGCATGAGATTTTTCTATGGAGAGGTGTGAAGACCTGCCATGAAATTTTTTTCATTTTCAAGCGTTCCGGAGTAGGCCCAAGACCTATAGGGTCCAAGGTAGGGATGGTGATTGATATATTATGGAGGTGGAAGCGAATGATGGAGTCCTCATATCCCTTAGAGGACGTTTCCTCTGAGGATCAAGAAATTGGTAAAGTTGGAGGAGAAGCAGCTAGAGGGGAGTCTTCGTCTAGCGGGGCAGAAGGGAGGGAGGCAAAGGTAAAATGGGGATTTAGGGAAACAATGGAGGTGGGGGCGGGGAATTGGGAGGGGGGGATGCAATCTTTTAAGATAAAATTGAAAGTATTTAGCAAAGCATTTACAGGGCGGGTGATAGAGAGTTACATACACAAGAAATTGTTGATCAGGTGTTGAGGAGTTGTCTCTGGGATGTGGTCGGTGTGTGCCTCGTCGCCAGCTATTGGAACAAGTTCCAAGGTGTCCCCAACCAGCTCCTGTTGATCATATTTTGTGGAGTCCTGTAAAGTTGTTGGGGTGGGGAAAGGTGTCCTTGTTGAATTTGACACTGACGAGGAGGAAAATTCCCCAGCTGCAGCTTGGTGCTCCTGGCCTTGTTGCCTGAATTCATGTGTAGAGTGTCCAGAGCACCTCCAGAAATATTTTGGACAGTCGTTGACCATGTGGCCGTATTCATGGAAGTGTCTGCAACAGAAGGGCACACCTTCATAGTCTAGGATTTAAACTCTTGTGCATCCCAGGTCTGTGAGATTGAGGAATTCCCTTAACCCTTCCCTAATGTTAAGAGAGACCAAAATTCGAGCTACCGCCATTTATCCCGAGGCTAGAAATCCCATGTCTGCAATTATGTATTCCCCTAAAAAATTCCCTGTTGCTTTAAAAAAAAATTCTGACCATAGGTGTGGAGGGAGACCTGGTAGGCGAACCCAAATCAGGATGGAGTCCAGACTCTCATTGGCAGCGTCGAAGGTGGGGTTCCATAGCTTCATAAGAATCGGGGAAGATTCAATTTTGCAACTAGTTTGGAGTGTGGCCATGGCCTGAGAGGATTCAATGAAAATAATCATAAACCATCATCTGGAGAGGCGGAAGATATTGGGTGAGTTTGTGGAGTTTGTGCACCAATTTGAAGCGACCCAGGCTCGCAGGGTTTTTTCACTGAATTGTCGGCCATATGCTTTCCCCACTAGAGTTTTGTCTTCCATTACCGAGACCCCTGCCATCGAAAGGTCATCATCGAGGGTGAAGTTCGGATCTGCCTTACATGACCCTAGACATTTGTTCCATTTCCTCCTCCTTTGCGCTGAAGTGCATTTGGCATCTGGATCTGAGTCGAAGGGAGGACGGGAGCCTGGTGCCCCTCTTTGGCTGAGGTCCTAGCTGTTGAGGTTGAAGGAATGAAGATTTGTTGCAAAAAAACCTCACTCCAACTTCGAAGGTGCATGACCTAGTGTGTAGTCTTGTACCCCAAAAGGAAGGTAGCACTCAATGGAGAAATCATGGCTATGATCGAGAGCTTGCACGACCCTTTCGTTATGATCTTAGAAGAGCGTTTCCGATAGTGTCTCGGGATGTACCCCAAGATCTCCCAGCCCCTAAATTGAAGTTGGGTTCACTGTGGGATGCGAGAAGGTCCAGGATACAACTACAGGGGAAGGCGAGGAGAAGAAGTCACAGTGTGCTAGAGAGAGGGGAGTTGAAAAAGATTGTGGGAGAAGTGCACTACTATGGAAAGAAGTGTTGTCAAAACCTAAGGAGAGGGGGTTCGTCGGGGCCAAGAGGTTATTATCCCAGAGATCTCGTGAGAGCCAGGAGGCAGAACCCGAGACTTGAATAGGGTAAAATCTTGTTACCCCGGAGAGCTGGGAGAAGAAGTCGCTCTGGGGGACTAGAGGAAGCGTAGAAAGCGGTGGAGATCCTAGTGGTGTCGAAGTCGACAGTTGTAATCGGGAAGAATTTGGTGGGCTTCTAGTTGTCCCCATCCAGTGGAGAAACTCTCCTAGATCTAGTGAGTAATCTACTTCTTCATCATATGTGGCCAATGGGACACCCTTCCTTAAAGACAGGTCAATCGCTTCTTCACTCCTAGACTGTTCACAAGTAGCTCAAGGCACCACAGGCGGAGCTCAAGCGAAAGAGGCAAAGAGGAATAGTCGTCGAGAAAAGTGGGAGGGCTTGGTTAGAAAGATGGGCTCGCGCCTGTAGACTTCTCAAAGAGTTCTCATGACTGTCGAGTAAAGAGAGTTGTTGTGAGGAAAGAGGATAGCTTGTGACCGCAGGGTGCAGGCCACGAGCCCCCAGTGCCAAAGAACTGCAGAGCCCCATCCTTCCTTTGTTTCCTTCACCAAGAAATTGATTAGATAAGTTAAATTACTACCCAATTTTCATGGAATATTTTATTTTTAAATTTTTATTTTTTATATTATTTTTAAATTATGTTGTTAACTGACATCTATTAATCCCAACAATGTGCACTCGTAACATAGAGATGATCGATATACCCAAGTTGTTACTTATTATTTCCGATTGGTAATATGGAGATTATTAATATACAAAATGGAGATTATTAATATACAAAGTTCTTATATATCATTTTCATTCGATGATATTTGAAACCTGAAAATTTAACGAGGACGAATATCACACCAAAAGGAAAACAACAGGGTTTTTGGAAAACCAGAAGGCGAGGCAAAGAAGTCGGGCTCATCACCCACCGCCGCCCTCCGCCACCACACCACGAGTCACTATCACCGCCAAAAAGACTATCAAACGACCAACACAGCCGTTGGAATCATGGGATTCCTCCCAGAAGGCTTGCTCATATACCCCGCCCACGACTATATGTCGTAGGGCATCGACATGGGGTCGACAATCAAGATCAATCTTGTTTAAATAATGGCAGAACCAAATATATCCTGGTGCATATGGTTTAGATCAATCTTGTTATTATGATAATAGCAAAACCAAATATGTCTTTCTAAACCCAATAAGTAAAGGATCACAAACATACAGCTTCGGCTCCAAAATCATTCAAGCTTATGAGGACCCAAAATTGTTCTGAGAAAACTGCTCATCTCTGAGACCCTTCAGAATCCTAATTTGCAAAACTAAGAAAACTTTGCCAACTATTTACAGGTGAGTGAGTGGATCCGCCATTGTCAACCCATCACAAACCGATGCAAAGCCAGAGATAATATGGGTGTTGGATATCCTGGTTTCTGCACTGTCATGACGAGGCTTTAGTATAAATGTTTTATCACGTGAAGGTTTTTCAACTATTTTTTTGAAAATATTTTCTCCAAATCTAACAAAAAAATATTAAATCCACAGATTTGAGAGATTATTTTTGTATATTCTAAATAACTGAAAATAATTTTTTTATGAATAAATAAAAATGGAAAATGAAATGTATCCTTCCCCGTTGGCCGAAAGCGTGCAACTACCCTCACGTTCACGTTCACGTTCGATGAAAGAAGTGTACAACTACCCTCACGTTCGATGATTGAAGTGTGGTGAAAGTGAAGTTCGATGAAAGATGTGTACAACTAATCTCACGTTATGAAGGTAGAGTGAAATGAAAGTGTACCTTTTTTTTTAATGTCTTTTTTTTTTTTTAAATGATGTTAGGGTTGGAGGAAAATGTGCAACCTCACCTATAAGAGCGTTGGATAACTGCCACATATAAAAGTGATATTTGGATGAAGCGTCACATAAAAGTGTGCAACCTCACTTATAAGAGAGTTGGATGAAGTTTCGCATATAACACTGGAGTGAGCTGAAAATGAAGTTGAATGGGAGTGTACAACCACCCTCACCTTATGCATTGGATTGATATGAAAGTGTAGAACAACCGTTATCTTACTTTAAAATTTTATTTCAATGTACTAGTTTTTGCTTTTTCATTCATTCCTCAAATAAAAGTAATTGAAGGTTTTAATTTATATAATTGATGTTGTGATTATCTATGTTAAATAATTGTTAACTAATCTGGTGGTTCAACTATCCTAACTTTCGCATAACTGTAATTGTTCACAATTGCCTCACAACTGTCTGCTTCCACTTATACATAATGTATCCGCATTCGTTTTTATCAATAAGATTGATCTGCGTTTTGTGTTCTGTTAATTGTGGAGTTTATATTTGGCATGTGTACAGTGGTATCAGAGCCACATTTTTTTTTTAAACTCCATGTTATTTTGTGTGCTAGATCGTGTTTGCGTGAGAGGCGTGGAGCATTGGCTCTCACTAAGGGAGAGCGCCCAGATCAGATCTAGTGATCGATGTCTGCTCCAGATTCGAGAGGGCCGACTTGTTAAAACCGTTGTTTGTTGGTTGTTTTAGTTCCCTTCTATTTTGTGCATGAAGGGTCTCGCTGTAAGAGAGATTGCAGTGGAGCAGNCATTTATAGAGATTAGTTTACAATGCATTCATTAGTATCAATTGTGGGAGTAGTGCTCTCTGGACAAGAAAATTGCCAAGAATGGTTTCGAAAAATAAAAAATACTCTTATTTTTAATGATTTATGGGAGGAAATTTGTGAAGGCAAGGATGACAATGACCCACATGAACCTACAGATGCCAGACAACTTGAAATTTGGAAGAGTAAAGATAAAAAAGCACATGCTTTAATTTCTACCTCAGTCACTAAAGAGGTAAGCAGACATATTATTTCCATCACCACATCGTTTAAATCATTAGAGAAATTAAAAGATCTTTATGACTCCCATTCAGAGCTGGAAATTATACAATTGTTGATGAAGTTGTTTAATCTGGAACTGAAAGATAATAATCCCATGAAGTTAGCTTCTGAAATTAAAGCTCTTTTTCATGATATTAACTCAACTGATGTCAAAGTTGATTTACAACTCACAACATTTATTAAATCCCTATATCCTACCTATTCACACTACTTAGAGTCTCTTCAAGCTAGTGGACAGATGAAAGCCATGACTTTTGATAAACTTGTAGACAAAATTGTTGAAAGAGAGAAAGATTTTGGGAAGAAGGAATATTTTTCCACTTCCATAATTAAGACTTTGTGTCTTGCATAGAAAGAGAAGAAACCTAGAGGAGAGTCTGCTAGATTTGACAATAGTAACAGAGGTCGTGTTAGGAGACCATTGGGTCATTATCATCAAGGATACAAACAACAAGATGATAGACAACAAAAACATTTTCAGAATGATAAAAAATCTCTTAAGTGATATAGGTGTGGTAAACTGGGGCATACCTCTTCTCATTGTCACACTCCTTGGAATAGGATTAGTGAGAAGAAAGAGAAACAACCTCCAGACAGAGGAAAACCACCTGAATCTTCCAACTATATTGTTGCACATTGTAATCTTACTATAAATGAAGTTTTTAGCACTTCTTTTGCTTCTTGGGAAGACTCTTGGATTTTAGATATTGGAGCCACTTGCCATATGACCTTCAAAAGAGATTTTTTTGAGAGATTCAGTAATCACATTGATCGAATAGTTTATTTTGCTGATAAGTCCCAGTTAAATCCTTCAGGGATTGGATCTATTCGACTTCGCCTACCAGGACTTGCTGATTATATTTTGCATGATGTTCTTTATATTCCTCAATTAAAAATAAATATGATGTCTCTCATACATATCAGGCAACAAGGACATTCTATACATATGTTTGATGGTATAATTGAAATAAGAAAAGCATCAGGTGATTGTTATGACTGGTGTTCAAGAAGACAAACTTTTAAAACTTAAAGGGACATCCTCTTTTCAATCCAATTCATCTCTTTTGGCTCAACATAGTGATACTTTGACTTCCATATTATTGTGGCATGCTCGTTTTGGTCATATTAGTTATGATAGTATTCAGATTATGAAACAACAAGGTATTCAAGGGCTTCCTACTATTCCAAGAAAGCTTTCTCCATGTAATGCTTGTATTTTAGGCAAGCATTGTAAACAACCTTTTTATGGATCTACTTCTCGAGCTTCCAGGAAGTTAGGTCTCATAC
>SNQJ01S0147425.1:12187-23752 GCA_010110895.2 Picea sitchensis
GGATTATGAAACAACAAGGTATTCAAGGGCTTACTACTATTCCAAGAAAGCTTTCTCCATGTAATGCTTGTATTTTAGGCAAGCATTGTAAACAACATTTTTATGGATCTACTTCTCGAGCTTCCAGGAAGTTAGGTCTCATACATTCTGATTTATGTGGGCCCATGCCTATTCCATCTGCAAATGGTAATAAATATCTGTTGACTTTTATTGATGACTACACCAAGATGTGTTGGGTTTATCTGTTGAAAGAGAAATCTTAGGTTTTTGCAACTTTTAAGAACTTTCATTTATGAATTACAAATGAAACTCAACTTAATATTGGCACTCTACGATCAGATAATGGTGGTGAATACACCTCTAATGAATTTTAAAAGTACTTACAAAATAATGGTATTAAACATTAGACCACCATCCCTTATACTCCACAACAGAACAGTGTAGCAGAGTGCATGAACAGAGCTTTGCTTAATATGGTACAAGGTCAATGATGTTTTTTCAGAATGTTAGGTTGATGTTTTGGGGAGAAGCAGTACTTTTTGTCGTTTATATTCGCAATCGTTGTCCTTCTACTGCCATCAATAATAAGTCCCCTTATGAATTATGGTATAATCGTCTTCCTGTAGTTCAACATTTCAGAGTTTTTGGTTCTCCATGTTATGCTTTAATTCCTAAACAACAACAAGACAAATTGGGTGCAAGAAGTCGCAAATGTCTTTTCTTGGGGTATTCTAATACCTCCAAAGCTTATCAATTGTATGATGAGGAAAACAAGAAATTGGTTGTTTCAAGAGATGTTGGTTTTCTCGAATTTTGTAAAGATGCTTCTACTATTGATAGGAAACTCAATCATTTGGATAGATTCTCTTTCAAGAAGTTTTATTTTGAATGGGATAATGATCTCCCACATCTTGAAGGGGGGATTCATATTCTAGACCAGTCTGTGGAGTTTCCTTCAACAACACCAGAGAATGAGACCACATCAAAGAATGAAGAAAAACTAGTTGATAGCAATGTTTTTGATGATAATAATGTTTCTATAGAAGAACAATTGGTTGATAATGATGTTTCTATTGAGGAAAAATTAGAGGATAATAATGGTCCTAAAGAACCTATTTCAAAGACTCTTGAAACTAAGAAACCATTGCCGCAATCAGTATGCAGATCAACACGAACTAAGACAATGCCAAAAAGGTATGGTGAATTTGAGTTAAACTTTTATGTTGTTAATGAACCTACTACTTTTGAAGAAGCCACTAATTGTAATGAATGGAAAGATGCAATGAAAAAAGAGTATGATGCTCTTATTAAAAATGGCACTTGGAGGTTGGTGGATCCTCCTATTGGCATCAAACCAATTGGTAGTAAGTGGGTTTATAAAACCAAATATAAATCTGATGGTTCTCTTGATAAGCACAAAGCAAGACTTGTAGCAAAGGGGTAAGCACAAAAACAAGGTATTGATTATACAAAAACATTTGCTCCTACAACGAAATGGGGCACTATTATAACTTTACTTTCTCTTGCAGCTCAAAAAGGATGGAAAATACATCACATCGATGTAAAAACTGTCTTCTTAAATGGATATTTAAAAGAAGATGTCTATATGTTGCAACCATAGGGTTTTTCTGTTAAAGGAAAGGAGCATAAAGTATGCAAATTGATAAAATCATTGTATGGTTTAAAACAAGCACCTCGTGTTTGGTATGAAAAGTTAACTGGACATCTTATCAAGTTGAATTATAAGCATTTCAATCTAGATGATACAACTTTATTTGTTAAGAAAGTTGGAAGATCAGTTGTATATCTAGTTGTCTATGTAGATGATTTTCTTATCACAGGAAATAATGATGATTATATAGCATCTATTAAAAGGGAGTTGCAAAAGGTTTTTGATATGACAGATTTGGGATTATTACATTATTATCTAGGGATCAAAGTAGATAAAAAACCGAAGCACATTTTTATTTCTCAGAAGAAATATATTGGAGAACTATTGAGAAAATTTGAGATGAAGGATTGTAATCCTGTTTCTACTCCAATGGAGAAGAATTTAAAGCTTACCTCAAATGAAGGTAGTGCATTTGAATATCCAACAAAGTACGGACAACTTGTTGGAAGTTTAATTTATCTTACTACTACTCGTCCTGACATAACTTTTGTTGTAGGAATACTTTTCAGGTTTATGCATCAACACTGTGAAGGTCATTGGACAACACCAAAACGAGTGCTCAAATATTTAAAAGGCACTCTATCATATGCAATCAAATATTCTAAAGTTTCAGACTTCCATCTCATTGGTTATTCATATTCTAACTTTGACGGAGATAAAGAGCATGGGGTGGCTACTTCATGTTATTTAATGAATCTTGGATCAGCAACCATCACTTGGAGATCACGAAAGAAATCAGTTCCTGTTGATTCTACAACTGAAGCCGAATACGTTACAACAACTCAAGCCAGAAAAGAAATCATTTGGCTTCAGAAAATTCTTGAAGACTTATAGGAGAAACAAATGACTTCAACGCCTCTCTTTGTTGACAAAACTTATGCAATACAATTGGCCAAAAATCCTAAATTCCATGATCGAACCAAACATATCAACACCAAATATCATTTGATTCGACATCATGTTGAGGCCAAAACCATTCATCTCAATCATTGTTCCACTTCAGAGAAAATTGTGGACATCTTTACTAAAGCTTTGGGTGGAGAGATTTGAAAAATTTAGAATGATGCTTGGGATGAAAAATGTCCCTTTGGATTAAGGGGGGAATGTTAACTAATCTAGCGGTCAACTATCCTAACTTCTGCATAACTATAATTGTTCACAACTGCCTCACAATTGTCTGCCTCCGCCTATACATAATGTATCTGCATCCACTTTTATCAATAAGATTGATCTGTGTTTTGTGTTCTGTTAATCGTGGAGTTTATATTTGTCCTGTGTACAATAATGAGGGTATTATTGTTTTTCAATGTGTGATTATTAATATTACATGTTTTAATTTATTTTTATTATGATTCTCACATGTTTTATTTTCTTTTTATTATTATGTTACAATAACACAAAGGAAGGAGTGCTTAACACAAAGTGTTGTCTAAATCGATACATAGATTATCACATGAAACAATGGGACTAACCCAAGAATTTGAAACTGTAGATGAAATGATCCCAATGATCTCCTCACGTCGTCGATTAACAATATGAATTAATTTCAACGTGTGGTGTGGGTGATGCATTTAAACTTCGAGATCCACAGAGACTTTGTTGTACTCCCTAATGATAAATGTTGGATGGGAATGACGAGAAACAAGGTATATCAGCCTTAAACTTGTTTTCGGTCGATGCATCTTTCCATCAAGCTTTTGAGATTTTTCACACAACCAAGAAATATCAAAGAATAAGACATTGCTCCCATCCAAGTCGATTGTTCTCGAATTCAAGTGTCATTGTTGGAATTAGTAAGAATTAAAGCTAAAACTTTGCTCTACCACTCAGGTATTATTGATTTTCAACGTATAAGTTACTGTGTTTTTCACGATTATTGATAACTTGTGAATATAATGATGTCGTTTGATGTAGAAAAATGATTCTCCATAGACCAACGACCCGTCAATCGTTGAAAACACTGAAGAGAAAGAATGTACAAGTTGGTGAAGCTTCGACTCCAACCACCATTGAATAACTAGAGCTAGTGTAAAAGGTAGAACCAATAATTTGGATGCCACATAATAACCCACTCGCTCCACCACCATTGTTCAAGGACATCGACTCTAGTACTACATCCAAGGTTCCTCTTCCCACTTGCAATGAATTGTATAATAAAATACATAACTCCAAGTTTCCATAATTTACACCCCACAATGATCTCGAGGTTAGAGTCTTAGATGACCAGCATGGATGATTTTAGGGGCTAAATTTCGCTCATGGGCTAATTTTCCATGGTTTTTAAAAAATGAGATTCGCTATTTTAAAGATGATTTGCCCAAATTCTATAGGATGAAATTATTTTACCTTAAAAATAGCCAAAATTTTATGAAAACTATATAAAATCCTTAGAAATTTGAATATTTTTACAAAAATATCGCCAAACATTTATAGTTTGCATATGAAGGATTGGTAAGATTCGCCAACGTTTCTACATTTTAAAATAGATTTCCATCCTTAAAATCATCCTTGATGACCAGGTCTTTCCAAATATAAAACACTCGATATTGCACATGATAGCTTCCAAGACCCATGTTGTACCCTGCATTGAGACTCTAGAATGGATAATTAACCACACAGATGCAAAAAATTGCCCGATAAATGATGTGGAGGGACATTGTGAGGGGGAATTTTTATCGATAGAAGTAAACAAATACTACAAACCCATAGAACCCAAAGTCAAGCTAAACAATGATTTTGTGGTTGATTTTTTCGAGAGGCACAATACCAGTCAACTACTAGCATCTTGGTAGAAAGAGGACATAAATTTTGTAAACACAGATTTTAGGTGCTATAGCACTATGAACCTAAGAGATCCCTACATGTATATGATGGCATTGATCTGTTAGTTGTATGGGGAAAAATACTGCTCAAAGTTATTTAAAGCTTCGATGCCCCTACCCTACACATTGGTGATATCAGTGAGTATTTTTTTATTGGGGAGAAATCGTTTCCAAACATCTGAGTATCATAATAAAGCAAGCTCAAAAACCAAATCCAGGCAAGGCACCATCCTTTTTCATAGCATCGTACTTACTGGATGTGATGTATGCCAGGAACATCTTCCTAGGAATGGGTCTGAGTAGGCATGTATCAGAGTTCTATGTGCATGTATACTTTAGTACCATGTGGGAGAATAGGTACAAGAAGGCATACCTTATGATATCTGATGAATTTCTAGCTAGATTATACTTCATCATTTTCAAGCAAAACTGCCCAAGGCTCTCACAACTAGTGAAAAAGCCAATATCTAGGATTGGACATTGGTATCTGAAGAAGAATAGTACTTGTATTAGGATTTTTTGGCTCTATGATGCCCCAAACCTACTTCCATCCTATGTACTAGACTGACTGGTTCTAGGATAATTTTTCTACCAAACCATTTTGCAAGGCTTCAATGCCTCATTGGTGAACGAAACAAAGAGAGATTTTATCCCATATGGCTTCCACATAGGATACTATTTTGTAAAAGACACCACACCAACAAAGAAATAAGGCCTAAGTCATTTAGATTATAGATTCTTGATATGTAGATACCCCAAGCATGATCCAAAAAATTTAGTATCTAAACATGTTGGGCAGGTGATGTCCTACTAGTCATATGCACGTGATGGTTTTGATGATGAAATTTTCACCAAAAATGTGCATAACTGGGAAGAAGTCCTTCAAAGAAGATCCAACCCATAATTGACTCGGTTTATGTCTTTGTCAATGCATGAGCAGGTTAAATGGATAGATTAAACAACTGAAGTGGTTGTGCGGTCAAAGACTGAAAGAGAAGAACAAGCAACAAGAAGGGTTGAAGGAATAAGACTCCTTGCAAAAAATGAAAGGATATTTCATGAACATGGGTAGGATATAACAATTGGAGGATTGGAGAAAATAAAATAAAGGGGATATAGATAAAGAAACTCTAAGATTATCCTCACCAGAGGGAGGAAACAAAAAAATGGAGCAAGGCATGGAACAAGTACAGGAAAGGCAACCAGAACCTATGATGGCATCTTAAACTTTAATGGATACACCAAGCATGAGGGTTTTAGAACATGTAATTGTAGATTTAATAATGATATATGATGATGAAAATGATGGAATGGACACCTTAGTAGTCCCAATTATCTATGATCCTATTCTATAAATACTATAGGTCCAACTACCTCAAGAACCACAATCGACAGAGAGAAGGGATCTTGGGAACAACTGAGTGTTTCCCAAGTCAACTGCAATTGGGGTCACATCCATCAAAATAAGAAGGGGATCAAGATTATAAGAGTGAATATGAAAGTGGAGAGTCCAATCTAGAGTAAAAGACTACAAAGAAGGAAGAGAATGAACCACGTACATATATTGGAGAGTGGTTTGGAGAATACACAATTAAAGATGATGGACCTAAAGAAAAATGCATTGTTCCATTGAGTGGAGGAACTACTATTGATTCCCAAAATACTTCCCTACCTAAAGAAGTGACAACATCATCAACAATGACATAAGTGTACCCAAAGATGTTATAGACCTAGAGAAAACCAAAAAGGTATCTATCACTACAAGGAAAAGACCTTGTAGCGGAAGTTATAGCGGAGGTTTTTAGTGTTACAAAATTGGAAAAAATTGTTAGAAAAACCTCTGCTAAAACATATTTTTTTGGTAGAGGATGTTTTTATAGAGATTATAACAAAACTTCATTATAACTAAAAAAATATGGGCGGTCAAAGGTTTTAGTGGATATTTTTCTAGGTAGTGTGCCTCATGGTGTATGCACACCGGTGCATTTTCAAACTTAAAGAACCAATGCTTACATTTCAATGAAATCACTAGGGAAGTAAAAAAAATATTGGGACACCAGTTCTCTTCTAAATAATAAGGAATTGGTGCTTTAATAATAACAATGCATTGGTTGAATCTATGATACCATGCATCGGTGCGTTACAAGACAAACCCGACCGATGCATGAAATTTAGAATGCACCAATGAAGAATTATAATACATAAGCATCAGTGTATCATTTTAATTAAACGCACTAGAAGGTCGATTTTATTGGTATAATTGTTGTTGTTAAAACAGTATTATGATCCAAGGGGGCTTGGGAATCATACACCCCTCAATCATGAATAAAGTTTTGAGTGCCAAGATCTGGTGGAGATGGCTGAAGAGACCTCAAGACCTCTGGACCAATCTTTGGAGAAGAAAGTATACTCCCAACACAACAAAAATAAGCCTCATACGATGGAACATAGACACCCCAGGCTCCCTAATTTGGACGACTGCCAAGCAGAATTGGCACCTTGCAGTCAATCACACCTTCTGTGAAATATGGAATGGTCAAACTGCCTTCTTCTAGAATGATTCATGGAAACAGTTACCTATTCTGGTGCAAGAAGCCTGAGATGACACCTTCTGCACCCCAACTACCCAAGTGGGTCTGAAAAAAGTGGCAGACTATTGGAAGGAAACTCCTGTGGATGCCACTTCCAGATGTTGGAAATCCACTGGAGAGGACCTTCACATCGAAGCACAAGTAGATCTTCAACCTTGGTACAATATGACCAACGCACGAAAAATTTCATCCTGCCAGGAGAGGACATCCTGCGCTGAGGAAAATCCCCAAGGGGCACCTTCAACATCCAAGAATATTACGTTGCCAAGGCCAATATCAATCTCCCCCCCGAGGAAAGTTTGGAACAAAATCTGGTCACTGAAGCACTGGCCAAAAATCAACATCTTCCTTTGGTTGGTGGCACATGGAAGCATTCTCACCTGGGACAATATCACTAAAAGGGGGTTTACAGTGTCGTCCATATGCCCTCTATGTTTGGAAGAGGTGGAAACAATGAATCATCTCCTAAACATTTGCTCCTTCAACACCCAAGTTTGGGACCAATGCGCGTCCATCATGCACACTTCAGATCGCAAGAGGAAAACATAAGCACAACCATCGAAGAATGGAAAGAAGTGTCTTTCCATTATCCTATATTAAATCGCATTTGGCAACTGCTCCCTGGTTTCATCCTTTGGAAAATATGGAAGGAAAGGGATCGAAGAATATTCAGGAATACCCAACACAATTGGCAACACGACTGGACCCAAATATTCCACAACATAATGGAAATAGTCAACTTGCAGCACTGGAATGAAATAGACTTAACCTGTCCGATTCAAGAACAAAGCATCTTGAAGAACTGGAAATTCACCACAAAATATAGTTTTCCCTCTCCTCCTCGGAATCATTCCTGCAGGGACAACCCGTCTCATTGGTCCCCCCCTCCAGGGACTTTATCAAGGTAAATTTTGATGGAGCCTCCAAAGGCAACCCAGGTGTAGCAGGATTTGGAGTGGTCTTTCAAAACCACCAGGGGAATATTCTCCTCATCACCGCTGGCATCTTGGGCCATACAACAACAAATGTCGCAGAACTTTGGGGGCTCACAAGAGGCTTACAATTGGCTATAGCGCATAACTTCAATAAACTTATAGTGGAGGGAGATTCAAAATTAATACTCAACCTCTTCCAGAAAATCCTAAACGGTGTTGATCCAGAGAAATTTTTTCCATGTTGGCTACTCTCTCATGGACTGAGAACAATTGCAATGCTTCTCCGACCCAATCATGTCTTAATCCCCTCTCATGTGAGAAGGAAGGTGAATCATATTGCTGATGAACTGGCCAACATTGGAACAGACCGAGAGGGACCGAATATTTTGTGTCAACCCTCCATTCACCAAATGCACCCCATCTTCCAGAGATGCCAAGAAAAGGCTCTAACTATCGACAAATCCTCGGATGGGATGTTATTGGAGAACAGATGTCAAGAGGATTGGACAAGTGATGGCCACCATGGCTCCATCCATGTGACAGGCACGTGCCTCCCCCTCCCACCACAATCATGCATTTAAATCAACCTCGCGTAAACCAGGGCACCATTAATCTCAGTGTTCCCTGCTCTAGATATCCGTCCCTTCGATGGATCAGAGCTATGGAAAACAATTTACTCTGCACGTGTGTGTATTCCTCCACCAGAGATTTCGTCATTATGAAATGCTCCAGGGGCATTTACATCTTCATTCTCTTGTGGCCAAACCTTGCAGTGGACTACATCCCCCCCATTTGTTCCTTCACTACCCATCCTTCCCTCGTGTGCTTATTAGCCTTCACAGTGTCTTAGACTTGCCGAGACAAAGGGGTAAATCCAAGCACGACTCGGCATGGAAACCCAGTTGACTGCACTTGACTATCTGCCCCCCGCCTATAGCCTCCCACAACTCTCCACCCTCATCACCATCCTCGCCATCCTCCTTATCGGAGTCTGACCACAACATGATCAACCTCTCGTCCCTCTCCTCGCCTTTTGCATGTAGGCTGGAGTGGTTTGATCTCTCCAGAAACTCTCTGGGGTTCAACCTAGGACCACTCTCATATTTGGCCTCCACTTCATAGTTGATTCCAATCGCTCCTCCCAATTCTCCTATGAATACACTAGCCCAATCGCCCCCAACCTGACCACACTATGCCCAAACTCAGAGTGAAGGCTATGAAGCCGACCATGGACCACAAAAAAGGGCCTTGCTCCTACGCTAACTCTACATCTAAATGGAAAGAAGGCCTTGCAATTATGCAAGGCCTAGTATTTGAGTTACGACATGACCTAGATGACCTATGATTTCAAATGGAGATCCTGGATGGGAAGGAAACACAATTCCTGCAAATGATCTGAGCATTGCAGGGAGTTAGCCACCCTTCAGCTAGAGAAGAAAATTCAACCGAGGTTGAGCCACCATTTCTGGCGCCATCTTCGCACGGGACTATGGAGGAAGAAGAAACACCAGTCGATGAGGAAGCAACACAACTCGGGGACCCAACGCCCAATGGCACCTCCCTGGACGTGTGGCCAGACTACAGTACTACCACCTGATTTGCACAGGTGTCTCTTTTCCTGGTTAGCGGGGTTTCTAACCTATATTTTTCCACATAGCCCCTATAGTCATATTTTGTCTGTTTCAACTTATGTCAATGTTAGAAGAAAGGACAATCTGGTCACCCACAGAGGGATGTATTTTTGTTTTTATACACTGTAATTGTTATGATTTGTAATTTAAGACTTGGTTTCTTGACCTGTTCGGTTGGCTGAATTGGTTTCCCCTCGGGGCAGTTCAATGTTTATAGTCTGGAACAAAATGATGATATTGTAATTTCTGTTTTTTGAAGGATTTTTATACAATCTTACTTACAAAAAAAAAATAGTGTTATGATCGATGTTGTTTCATTGTATTACAAAACTAGTGTGAATTTTATTACAACACCAGTTCTTTTTAGCATTAAACACACCAGTTTTCATTTTCTCTTTTTAGAAACATCGACATGTGACAATGCAATTATTGTTATTTTTTAATTCCATTTTTCATAAAAAAAATTGACATATAACTTATAATAGTATTCATATAAATTATATTTTGAGTAGTGCATTTGGATATGATGTTTGGATTAATTTGTTATATCATGAGATTTCACATCTCTTCATTATAATATTTAATCAATGATGTAACATTTCATAGTGACATTGGAAAATGTAATAGAATAAAATAAAATGTATTTATTATATATGAACAAGAGGATTTTTTTCATACAAAATGGGATACTTATTGGTAACCCCTTGTCTTTCAATTGGGACACTATGTCCATTACATTAAAAAAAATGTTTGTTTTTCACAGACAATTATTTCAAAAAATACAACATCTTGCATTGATATCCAAATATATTAGTAATCATTCTTCGTTGGAACTGTTGTCAGTACTCGAGCTAATTCCATGACTTGGGTTATTTTGTCAATTTTTTTGTTGATTTCCTCAATTTTTTTTCTCTTCTTCAAGTTCCATCTACAAAAATAAAAATAAAGTGTAATGAGTGTATCTACATTGGTGAGAATAATGAAAATTGAAATAAATAATATACATGAATAGAAATTGAAAAACAACCTACCATAGAAAGAATTGAATCATGAATGATACATATTCTTTCAAAACAAAATCTCATGCCTTCTGTCAACTACTCTTTTGTTGGCACATTTCCATACTTTGTTTCCTACAAGTTTTATACCCCATAATAAATCATAGATTTAATTTAAAGTATTTTTTTGTTCCATTAATTATAAATTGAGAGAAGTAAAACAACATAGATACTCACAAATTCTATAATTAATTTTTGATACACCAACATATACTCACAACCCATACTTAACCCAATGTCAAACAATTCTTCTGGTGGCTCTTCTTTGTATGTTAGAACCTGTTTGAAGACATTCAAGGATGGATACTGTAAAACAACTTAAAATAAACAAAAAATAAAATCTTGAGTTGTTATAAGGAAATAACAATTACTCATAAACTTTTCTATCAATCGTTTTCTTCCTTGTCGTCTCGTTTCATGTGCGGAATGGGTTCCATTTTGTTTTCTTTTCTACAAGAAAATACTTGAAAATTAATATTTAAGGCTAAATTATTTATTTATATGTACCTAATAGAAAAATTCAATGATTTCATACATTTGAAGCACGTTGTTGTTGAGATGGCTTCTCTTGCGATGCAATTATGTCTATTTCTTTGACCATTTCCTTGTACATTTTTTTGGGCATTCCTACTGACATATTTCGGATATCATCTCATAGATCCTTTGGGATTTTTATAATCTTCCTGAAAAAGTAACATGACATTCAACTATTTTTATATTGATATATGAAACGAAATATAACAAAATTAATATTAATAAAGGAATGCTTTACAGTTATATATATATATATATATATATATTCTAGAAAATCATTTTTAAGAATATTACTTTTTGAATGATTTTTTTTTGTTGTTGT
>SNQJ01S0147428.1:6592-23774 GCA_010110895.2 Picea sitchensis
TTCCACCCATTTAGTCATGTAGTCTGTGCAGACCAGTATATAAACTTTTTGATTGGATGGAGGATTGATGGGACCTATGAATTCTAAGGCCCATCTTTCAAATGGTTCAAGTACTACCTGGGGGTTTAATGGCATTTCATCTCTATGATTAGGTTGGCCTACTCTTTGGCAGCTATCACAAGCCTTGACATATTTCTTTGCATCTTTGAAGAGTGAAGGCCAATAGTACCCCATCCTGAGAATTTTGTATGCTGTCCTCTTATCAACAAAATTCCCTCCACAAGGGCCATCATGACAAGCTTTCAATAGATCATACACCTCATCTTCTCTAATACACCTTCGAATCTCTTGATCATGTCCTGTATGGAAAAGATACCCATTTATCCAACTATACCGAGCACTTTGATGAATAATGCTTTTCTTTTCTCGGTAGGATAGGTGTGATGGTAACTTCCCTGCAACCAAGTAATTAACAATATCTGCATACCAAGGTGAGTGAGCAGAAACTGCAAATAGATATTCATCAGGAAAGGAATCATCCACTGGGGAATCATCATTAATTGTCAATCGAGAAAGGAAATTAGCAACTACATTTTCTTTTCCTGGTCTATCTACAATTGTAATATCGAATTCTTGCAACAACAACAGCCATCTGGTGACTCTAGCATTTGTGATAGGTTTATTCATTAAGTACTTGATAGATGAGTGATCAGTATGGACAAAAGTAGGATAGCCAGTAATGTAATGTCTAAATTTATTGATTGCATAAATAACTGCTAAGAATTCCTTCTCGGTGACTGTATAATTGAGTTCAGCAGGGGACATATTCTTGCTGATGAAATATATAGCTTAAGGGAGGTGATCTTATTCCTGTCCCAAGACAGCTCCTATAGCAGTATCTGAAGCATCAGAGGATATGTGAAAGGGAAGTGTCCAATCAGGTCCTCTAAGGATAGGGGCTATAGATAACTGATCTTTGAGTGTATTAAATTCTTCTTGACAAAAATTAGTCCATTTGAATTCATCATTTTTCATCAGTAAAACAAACAAGGGGGAAGCTATTTTGGAAAAGTTCTTAATAAATCTTCTGTAGTATCCATCATGTCCTAGAAAGCTTCTTACCTCTGTTTGAGTTTTGGGAGTAGGAAGGTCCTTAATAACTTGTATTTTGGATGGGTCTACCTGAATTCCTTGAGATGAGATAAAATGTCCAAGCACTATTCCTTCACTCATCATCATATGACATTTTTCTGTACTTAAGGAAAGTTGAGCTTGTATGCATCGTTTAAGTACCTTCTCAAGGTTTTGCAGTGCTTCCTGAAAAGAAACACCATAGGGAGTAAAGTCATCCATAAAAATTTCCATAGAGTCATTAAGCATATCAGAAAAAATTCCTAAAACTGCCCTTTGGAATGTTACTGGTGCATTACACAGTCCGAATGGAAGGACTCTATAAGCAAAGGTTCCCCAAGGGCTGGTGAAGTTGGTTTTATCTTGATCTTGAGGTGAAATTTTGATCTAGTTATATCCACTGAAACCATCTAAAAATGAGAAAAATTTCTTCCCTGCCAAATTATCTAACACTTGATCAATGAATGGTAATGGAAAGTGATCTTTCTAAGTGGCTTTATTTAAAGCTCTGTAATCCACACATACTCTCCATTTCCCATTCTTTTTAGGAACTATTACCAACGGGGACACCCATTCACTGTCTGATATAGGATAGATAAACCCTGCATTAAGCAATTTTTGAAGTTCTTCCTAACCCTGCATTAAGCAATTCTTGAAGTTCTTCCTTGATAATTTCTCTTAAATTTGGGTTCATTCGTCGCTGCGGTTGACAGATTGGTCGACAATCTCCCTTAATATATATTCTATGAGTACATAATTCAGGGAGATTCCCTTCACATGTCGGTGTAACCCATGTGAATGCTTCTTTGTTTTCCCGAAGTACTTCATTAACTGTTGTGTTTCAGCATCTGTCAAATGAGGGTTTATATTTAATGATTTGCCAGGTTCAATTTCGACCGGTATGTTTTGGAGGAGATGGTTTTAGGGTGTTTGAGGTGGGTCAGATTGAGGTTTTCTTGATTAGACTCAGCCAGTGCAGTTAACTGATTATACTCGAGTTACAGAGGAAGGTTCATAAACAAAATTATTGATTATTTCATCCACAGTAGAGTCTTTCATTGGTAGGCTTAAAGCTTGCCCGATAGTTAAAAGCAGTTGAGTAGGTTGATCCTCAAATCCAACCACACAGAATTATCATTGGCTATCCAGGGTGTAGCATGAGGATAGAGGTGTTGCTTAGTTTCATAACTGTTTGAGATTGTCATTGATCCTGATCTACAACCAATAAAAGCATTCACAAAGCAACCAAGGTCTAACCAGAATTAGAGGGTGCCCCCCAGCTTTGTTTTGGGTTACAACACTGTAAAATCGACTGGATAATTCCAGATTCCACAGAGATGCTGAGATCTTCAATGACTCTTTCTGGTTTAATTGTAGGATCGATCAGCCAATTCTAAGATAGTTGGGGTCTCTCTGACTTCATCTTGTAATTGTAACAGCTGTGTTGGTCTCTAAAGTCATGATATTGATGGATGCACCTAGGTCTACCAGGACACGAGAGGGATTATTGTTTTGCTAACTTGTACTGTAACGGTAGGGTGGCCAGGATCGCCATATTGACTGGGGGAGTCTTGCCTGACATTAATGCAGACAGATATCCCATAACATGGACTGTAAGTGTAGCACCCATCCACAGGATGCTAAGCTATTAACAATTTATTCAAACACACACACACACAACTTTTGTTTTAGCATAATTCCATTTACACACTATTCTACATCGCTCGATGATAAATTTAATAGCATGATGAAATAAGTAGTAGGCTAACTTAAGAATTAAGAACTTAAAACATGGGTATACTCAAAACATCAATAACAAAAATATCACTGAAAAATACCCCTCCTCCTTAGCTTGTCGAAGCTCACCGGTTGTACTGTAGTCCTGGAGGCTTCCAAGTATTCTTTTCCCTGCTTGCCCAGAGTGAAACAACGGAATCCTTCCTGCCAACTAGGAGCCTAGATTTGCTTCGCTCCAAGAAACCTTTCGGTTTCATGGCCCTCCGTGCCTGTGACTCTAAGAACAACAAAGCACAAATGCTCAAAGGAAACTATCACAAAAAAATCATCTCTTCCAAGAATGTCACAACCCTCATCATCATGTTCCAACCTCTCCATCCTCCCCTCCTTCTCTACTCTTCTCCTCATTTATCACCCCAATACACACTTCCCTCAGTCTCCTCAACCACCTCTATCATTATCCATCCACCTCCCTTTATCTAGATATTTTGGGAAAATATTAAAATAAACTAATATAAATGACTTGTATTAAAACAACAATAATAAAATAAAAGTCTTTGTTCTCATGCTAGATAATAAATGTTATTTGATAACTTTCTCCAAAATGTACATAACACTCCACCATGCTCATTTAATTCATCACACCTACCTATCTATCAAAGTCAAGAAGTATTTAATGCTTCTAGATATTTGTATGCAATATAATTACATATTCAATAAACATTCAATTAAATAGTTAATAACTTACTTGAATAATTAATACATTAATTACTTATACTAATGTACATGGGTAGGGTATGTGTGCGTAGCTATGGGACACATATCTATTCATGCATGTACTAATGATAAAAAAATCATTGTTTAGTGCATATTTCCTATATGATCACCAAGACATGTAGGACAACAGATCGCGTAATGCATCATTTAATAATCTTAACGAACTAAATTATACTAATTTATCAATAACTCATTGTCACACTTAAAATACCATTAGGAAATCAAAGAGGGTTTTAAACATGGTAGGAAAAAAATGAGAAAACAATAGTGGCATCTTTAATCCCCAATCAGCATTCTCATCTAACATCGAAGCTATTCCTTCCTAACCTACCGCCATCTTCCAGCCTATCCTTTCCTTCTGCTAGACTATCTTGGAGCGTCAGCCACACTGACCTAACTCCAAATAGAACCCGGTAAGGGAAGTGTCGCTATCTCGACCAAGCTTCCTAGCAGGCAACTGACAGTCCTCATCACACGTCTGGGGAACGTGAACCAGCACCGTTCTCCCAGGACTTCAGGTTTCGAGGATACACGGTGGAAATGCTCCCCCTCTCCTAATCAGATCTAGGGTCAACACCCTCTATCGAGCCACATACTGTGCAACTACTGTTCTTGGAGTCACGTCATCAAACATCCACTCTAGGCAAGTCGTGCATCCTGTCAAACCACACTTACCATAGATCATAGTAATATTTCGAATCATAAATCAAATAGTAAGTACAACTTATAGCATATAATATCTTCTTGATGTCTACGACATCCCAGTTACCTCAATACTATAGTCATTTAGCTATCACAGAAGCTCATGAACCTGTAGGTTAGTTTACATCAATCATATCCATGGCTATTATCACAATATCATATAAGAATCCATATCTATACTGGCGTTCAATTAAGAAATGCATGTTTATTTTTACCATTCCTTGCATCTATTATACATCCAAAAAGATAACCTAAACTAGTATCCATGTACCAAAAATTCTTTTGTTTTAACTTCTTCATGCTTAAAACAATCAGAGAACCATCATTGTTATGAGCATATAATGGTAAGAATAATATCATGTAATAGATAAACATGTCCATATGTATTCATATCAAATGTCTAACTTAGTCGAACTAAATCAATCAAATATTAAGCATTGAATTACTAACGTGAGTAAACAACAATTTCTTAACCGTTCGGCACAACATGGGGCATTACAGTAAGGGGATCCTTGGTTTTCCTACCAGGATTTTTGACAGATATCTCGCATTGTCCCAGCATAGATAGGTACGTCGCGGAATGCTTGCAGTAGAGGAATTTTGACATATATATTTTGTAATTCCCCTAGAAGAATAAAGGCTGGTGGTTCAGGCGTTTTAATTAAGGCTAAACGCTCAGGAAATGGTGGTGGTGTTTTGTTTCAGCAGCATTGTTAGGGGATGATTGTACCTTTTCAGGTACATCATGCCTTTGTTTCTTTGTCAGGAGAGGTAACATCAGTTATGGTAGGTTCCACAACTCTCCCAGATCTGAGATGTATATCGTTGCATTGTGCAGGGAGGAGGAAAGTGTGGCTGGTTATAAATGTCAATGCACTGAACAGATTTATTATTGGGGTTAGGTTTAGGTTTTACAGGTAGTTGGGGTCTCATCAATTGGTTGTTTGGAGGAGTTCCTGCTAGTAAGGAGAGTGGTTGAGGTAATTGATTTTGAAAGTGCTGTTGTCCTCCACCTTGATTCCACTGTCTCCGACATGGTCGCTGTTGTTGTGGAGGCCAAGGGGTCATGTTGAGGGATCAACAAAGGGTGTTAGTTTGTCGCATCTGCGGGTAAGTTTTCCTCGCATGGGTGGGTAAGTTTGTTGCCAGGGTATTTGTTGCATGGATGGTAGTTCATTTGATTATTAGTGTACCGCATGTGATTGTAGGGTAACTAACCGATTGAATAAGAAGAAGAATAACCATTAGAAGATGCAAATGGCATGTTAGAGTACATACCTTGTCCTCGTGGTTTCAATTGTCTCCTTTGAGTCATCATACGACCTTCGCCTTTCTTCGTCCATTGGTTATTGTAATGCTGCCTTTGATTCCTCGTGTAAAGATGGACAATTCTTTTGGGTATCATGGATCTTTTGTCAGATAGTGCATTGGCTTCGGCCCAGTGGAAATTCTCTTCATGGATGCTTATCTCTACACTAAGAACAAAAGATAGACAAGCACGCTCTCGCCGCTTGCTTTTCAACTTGTGGTATCTATTTGTGAGGCAAAGGAGCTCAACATTTTCAGCCAGTTCCTGCAGATCATCAGCCCCGCTTCTTGTTGTTCTCCACCGTCGATTTGGACTCTAGAGGTGGTGTCCCCGCATTTAGTCCGCTTCGAAGCTCCCTGAACATCTTTTGCATAAATTGATACTCATCGTGATGATTCCCTTGGATATGTCCCCTTCCCAAGCATATTTAGCATATCCAGAGTCATCCTCACCCTTTAATAAAAAGGAAGTTTTGAGGATGTCCTTATTTCATTGGGGATGACCGATCTTTAGATTGGTAATAGCCTTCCACACAAAGTCTCCGCATTTCATCTTCTTTCACATCATTTTAAAGCCCTCTCTTGTTCGAAAGTAGTCTTGGTATTTGTTCAGAAATTTCTTATTTATCCCATGTGTTGATTACATGGCCTCCAAGACTCATATAAACCATCTTAGTGCATTCCAACAACACTAAAAGGGAATAACTTCAGTTTCTGAGCATTAGAAACGTAATCATAACTCCTACATAATATATCAACTCAAACAGAAATTCATCAATCTCCGAGAAAAACCATGAAAATTAGGCAATGTTGAGAGTGGAATGTTTTTCATGGGGATGTTCCTCTAGGAGGTCACCAATAGGAAATCCTAATGTAGAAAAGAATTTTCATCTTTTACCTCTCCTTCACCACCGTGATGCAACTCCCTCAGCTTGTACTCATCCATGTTTTCCTTCCGTCAGCTTCCCCTGCACTTTCTCTCGCCCTCAATATTCCATCGGGCTTCCGGATCGCCCTCGTGGACTCGAAACTTCTTTCCCTTTTCCAAAATGTGCTTGAAATGAAGGCCGGGAGTTTTGTTTTCGAAGATCATCGCTGAGCGGATTCAGACTTTGATAAGATTTCGCCTATGTAGGTATTTCTCCTTTTCCTCTTTTCCCTTGCCACCAGAGGGTTAGTGTCTTTAAAATATATGCAATCTTTTTATCTAAAGAAAAGAAACCATAAGTTCTTTTTGAAATCTATAGTTATCTTCCTGCTATAATGGCTTCAAATGTTGGTCACTAGAATTTCTTAATTGATTCAAACAAACCAAGGGAAACATAAATTATCAACCTAGAGAAGTCTTTTATTTCAAAGATAACCAACCACTATATATGCTCAATTCCAAAATCAACTAGTATTGTAAGAGTAAAGAAAATTAAACTAATCACACTTGCTTGAATAAACTGAAGTTCTCAATTAAATCACAGGAAAGCAATCATTGCGCATTTTTAAAGATTAAACTAAGAATCCTCGATTACATTATAATAATAATTGCAATGGGAGAGAACAACTATATTGCAATCAAAGAACAGGACCCCTACTCTCAAACAAAGACTCAGTAATAACACTCTTTCATAAAACAATAATGCAGAAAACAATAACCCCTATCTAACCCAAAAATAAAGTCAGTTTCTAGTTCCTTCTTTCTAAGCAGGAGCTTAAGCCCTATTTCTGTTTCAACAAACTTGTGGAGTTAAAGTTTACAGAGAACAGGATATTTTAGTTCTTTCCTTTCTCAGGGAATTTCTTCACCCAACCTCGATAAAGCTAATTGAATGAAACCTATAGAAGATAAGGTGTCTTGATTCCTTCATGTCTGAGTTAGAAACTTTAACCCAACCCCCTGCTAGCACACTTGCACTGAATGAAACCTATAGAAGATATAGAAAGTTTTGATTCCTTCCCGTCTGAGCAGGAACACTCCTAACCCAATCCCCGCTAGCACACTTGTAGAATTGAATGAAACCTACAAAAGATAAGGTGTCTTGATTCCTTCCTATCTAAGCAAGAACCCTTAACCTAATCCCCTCGCTAGCGCTAATAATTGTATTAATTGAATGAAACCTACGTAAGATAAGGTGTCTTGATTCTTCCTCACCGGTGCTGTGAACCCTTAACCCAATCCCTGGTCCCTTGTTTATAAAATCATCACACAAGATTGTTGATAGAAAGAATTTCTGTTTAAATTCACTCAATAAACTAAGACAGAGTCAGAGCCAAAGCAAAGTGGAATTCATTAAAAATAGTGTTTCAGCAATAAGTTAAATCAAATCATAAACATAAACTATACTATCACACTTCTAAACTAACGGGTGACCTTGTGATGAAGGTGGCCCCTCCCTTCCCACAAGATCCTCAAACGGAGGTGCGCCAGAGACGGATAATCAAAGTAATCTTTTATTCATCCGTCAAAACATCATAATAACCGCAGTGAAGTACATCCTATGAAGCCGCCAAAGTATTACAAAAACTTGATCCTTCGAATGCGATTCTCCTCTTTATTTAAAGAGAAAACCTCTCGATACAACGATCAAAAAATTACAATGTGTATCCGAACCCACCCAATGGATCTTCTTTCTAATTCGTAACGTGGTGTCTAATCTGGCGCAACATAAATGCTATTGCCAGAGTCGACCGGGAGGTATTGTTGTTAAGTACCGGTGTAATAACTTCTTTCTTTGTTGTTGCCGATGCTGTTTTACATCACACCATGGGCCGTTTCAATGCTAATTGTGCGCTCCTCGTTGGATCACGGATCGAACGACTTGTGTTTTAGCATCGCCGTGGCTCGCAATTTCTCTCTCGTTTCAAAGATTCCAACTCGACCGGGTAACAAAGCCGGTTTCAAAGATTTTCGACCTCGATCAGATGATACTGTTTCAAAGACGTAAGGGTCTTGAACCGTATGTGACAACTTCTGTTTCAAAGATCATACCTTGAACTCGATGACGCCTTCGGTGTTTAAACAACCCATGACTTTAATTATGCGGCGACACCAAGTGTTTCATCAATTGCACTGGCTATATAGCAGTTTCTGTTTTAAAACAACGACCTTGACAGCTTCACAGCCAGAATAACGACCTTGATAGTTCTCGTTTCATCATGGGCCTCAAATACTAATCTGCAGTTTTGAACACTTAATGCATTTCTAATCAATAGTCAGCACCAGAGTAATGCAAAATATTATGCAAAATAGATTAAACGTGATAGTAATGAGAAGGGACGCTGTATACCTTTGGGATGATCAGAAAAAGTGATAGTATGAGTCTAAATATAGGTGATCAAGAGTATAAGAATGGAAAAAAGTATAGGCAAAAGGCATAGTATGTCCTAACATGGTACAAAGTTGATTACGTTGTTTGGCACGTAGTTATGCATGGTTGATGCCTGTTTATGGTACATACGATCTGATTGTTGCCTTCATTTTCGCTATGTTTGTGTTCGTAAGTTTGAATTTTTCATATATATCGGGTGCTCTTGTAGAGTTTTACTCTATTAAGTTGTTGGGCCGATAAACCCCAAGGATTGTAGCCAACCAGAATAAAGAAAAATTGTACATTATTATCTTGTGTTCTTTGTGTTCAGGAGATGATTTGTTGATGGTATATTGTCGACATATATGTTGCTGATATGTATTCACATCTAACTGATTATTAATGACACCAATGAGTAATGAGTAAATGTTGAATGCTAACTAATGAGTTTTGGTGTAAGAGGGAAGTTTTGGGAAAAAGATCCTCATTAATCTCATTCACCCTCTAAGTGTGGTAGGCAGGTAGGTGTGTCCAACAATATCAACTTCCTTTAATTTCCACAAATACCTCTTCAAATAAATATACCAACAAGGAATTGGTAAGGAATTGGATCGAAGGGTTGTAGTTAGTGACAATGGTAGAATGTGGGGGGGGGGGGATAATACATAAATTGTTCAAGTGATATATCAAACATACCATCTTTGATGGAAATTTGCAATCAAACATCCTACTGTTCAAATATTTAAAACTTAAACCATACTCTATTTTCAAAACATCAACCAAAAACTAGTGTTTGCTTCATAAAATTGTTCACTTTCCTTAGAAACTGTATTACACAGTTACTAATTTAATATGCCCATAATTTTGAAAAATAATCATAATAACAATATTTCCTTATTGCCTATATATAACAGAGTTAAAAATGAACAACATCATAATCGCCACAGGAAATACAACCACAGTCTTGGAGTGGACAGACCACAACCATAATATAAACCTTAGAAAAATTCTTAAAACCCACAGGGTCCTGTGAAGTGCCCCCAAAAAAATCCCTGTATGTAACCATAATCCAACCGAAGAACAATTTAACAAACCCCCTCATCATATTCATTTTGGTTTGTTTACTTATTCAAGCATCATACAATTATTTACAGGTGAGTTTCATTATTACAATAGATCACGACTAGTATAACAATAATTCACAACATTTTTATTGACTTCATGAGCTTCATATAAACATACTGTAGCTTCCAATGAATAAGTGAATCCAACACTTCCTTCATCACAACATAACAAGTGACCAATTAAAACCTGTTCCCAAACCAAAATAAAATGAACAATGCTTCCATCAAAATCTGGGTAAGCAATGCTCTCATATTTGCATAGGGTTCACCACTGAACAATGACATTGAGGGCATAAGGAGATGGACTAACAACTGAGTGTTTGGTCAGGGCAAGGCACATAAGGTTTAGTCCTTCATGATATTTCACTTAAACATTCACATAGCAGTGACCAAGGTGCAAGCACATTAACCATGAAACCATAACTCAAAAGGCCGATGGAGTGTACAAGTAACCCACAGACAGGAATTGGTGAGGAGTCACGAATAGGGAAAAAACCAAAACAACGAACCAAAGGTAGGGTAGGCCCAGGGTTCCATAATTAATTCTTTTCCATAATAAAGAAATGCGAACAATCATACACAATAAAATACACCACGCCATTCTTTCAACACCATGGCTCAAATACAACCACCACAGGAAAGTGAAACCTTGCAAATAACCAATACATAGTCCAAAATATTTCATAACAGCTTTGGAAATACATAGGCCATGAAAAAACAAGAGCTAACTATTGATTTAATGTGCAGAGCGAATTCTCATGGATGAGAAATAAATAAAACTCCATACATGTGCAAAATACTACTTAGGGAGAAATGACTAGGTTGGATACCTCCTTCATGACCGAGCAAAGCGGAGAAACAACAACTAATAGAGCAAAATGAAAGAATGACTAGGGTGGCGGGCTCAAGGTGAGTTTGAGTGACGTGCATTTACTGCACGTCGTTTCTTCCTTCATATTTTCATTCATGGCTTAGTACAAGCCAAGCCCACTAGCCAACTCACCACACCATTAACATTCAAAACCATAAATACAAACCAAATATTCCAAATTTTTCCATGTTATAATTTTCAAAGTGTGTGATATTCCAATTTGCAAAGTGCGCCACCTCTTGCCACTATCCATATTTCTCATATGAAAACTTGCTAGGAACACAACCAATTTGCAATTTAAATCAATGCACATAAAAATAGTAGCAAGGGTCGAGGTGATCACACAAATTTGTTATGAACAATATACAATATCAAAATTAAAATTGGAGTGTAATTCTTTCATCCAAAAGGCATTATAATCACATTTTGCGAGAGGTAATGAAGATCACATTCTTCCCTATTTTAATCACCAAAATTCCTTATCACAAGCATTTTAACCATGATTTGAAGAGAATAAGCTATAGAAACTATGTCGCAACCAATACATAGGCAAACCAAATATAAGTGTCGCTTCTCCATCATAGTTCCATACATCAAATAAGGGGTCCCACCTAGTAGTATATTATTAATGTAATTAAATAATAAATCTTTGCAATCATTTGTGAGCATAGTATCCAATGTTTCTCTTTTAAGTGTCAACAAACTGGCGACTCCATAGGGAAATCTGTTTCCAATAGATTAAGAACTCAGAATGTCTGGTTTTGTAGATCAGTGAATCGTAGATCAAATAATTATTTACCAGAATGATTATGCAACAGGGGGAGTGAGGCATCTTAAGGGAAATAATGATACATAATTTTTGGAATAACTCATGAGAATTGGTATGTATGAGGGGGTCTGATCTTGTATGCATAACATTTGATTGGTCACAGTAAAAGTGTTTCTTGTTTTAAGATTAAATTTTATGATATGCTCTTTTGAATCTCATGATGGAAGGAAGAAAGGGATAGCAGAAAGTAGGGATGAAAATCAAATCATCTATCTAACAACAGTACTTGAAAGCATAAAACAATTTAAGCAATGCCTACAAGGAGGACATCATGATAGCTGTGTAACTTGATTGTTATTGATCAACAATACTTACAGAATGGCATCATTATGGAGAAACTGATCCAAAGCTTATTTCCGATAACAAAAAGAAAACAAAAAAAGGAAAGCATCAGAAATTGAAAAGGCAGAAATGAAACAACATAAAATGAATCAATCAAGTAAACAAACCAAAACCAAAACAATGAAATATAAAATTATATACATCAGTGAATTTCATGTAGCGTTTATCATTCAAGTTGGTTCCATATAATGTTTCAATTGGGAACCGTTGGTACTATAGGAAAATAATTTCTCTTCCAAGTCCTTTAGAAGATAACAGTTTGCGCCTAGGACAAAAGCGATTTTGAAAGGACCTAGCCATAATTTCTGAAACTTCGATTGTATTCCTCTGTCAACACGGGTTGAGTCCCAAAGCAAGAATTTCTCATTTAATTTAAATTTCACATCTTTTGCACTTTTGTTGAAATATTTCTTCACGTTTTGATGTATTTTCTTTATGTTTTCCAAGGAAAACATTATTTGTTCATCTAAGGCTAATAGTGCATTTATCCTTTGAGGGGCATTGGAAGAATTTAATTCTTCAATTGGCAGCATCATCTGTAGAGAAGAAATCTCTAGCTCAGTAGAAAAAATGGCTTCTTGACCATAGACAAGTTGAAAGGGAGTGCAACATGTGCTTACCTTGGTAGTATTGTGATCTTCCCAAAGGGCGTAAGTGAGGAGGGTGTGCCATTGACGAGGATTATCCTTGATGAGCCTCTTTATGATCCTAACTAGATTTTTGTTAGTAGACTCGGCTTGCCAATTTCCTTGAGGGTAATAAGCTAATGAGATGAAATGTTTGACCCCCAATTTAGCTAAAAATTGAGCCAATTTAGAGGAAATGAAAGTGGGACCATTGTCTGTAATAATCTCTAAAGGAATGCCAAATCTGGAGAAGATATTAGTTTCCAAGAAAGAAATTACCTGTTCGTTCTGTGAGTGTCTAAGTGGGACAACTTCATTCCATTTATTGAAATAATCCATGGCTGTCAAGATGAAAACTTGCCTTGCTGAAGACAGAGGATTAATAGGACCAATAAAGTCTAGAACCCATTTAGAAAAAGGAAAATTAGGGAGGATAGGTTGCAAAGGCATGGCAGAAAGAAATTCTTTCCCAGTGATTTTTTGGCACTTGTCACAAGATCTTGAGAAGTTATAAGAATATCGAAAAATTGAAGGCCAATAATAACCTTTTCTGATGATTTTAAAAGAAATAGTTTTAGAAGAAAAGTGGCCACCAACGTGAATAACAAAATTTGAAGATCCATGAATTTCCTGTAACAATTTCTGTGCTTCCTTATTATTCACACATCAAATTAATATACCATCAGCATACCTCCTGAACAAAAAGTCTCCTAAAATAATATATCCAGAAGATTCAAGACATAGCCTTCTCCTTTGATGAGTATTTAAGTTATTTGGGAATTTTTGATATTGCAAGTAATACAATAGATTTTTATACCAGGGATGTTTATCCATAGAAAGGGTTTGACTCTCAATATAAAACAATGCTGAAGGAGGATTATCCTAATCGTCAATTTCTGCACTTGCTTCAACATGTTGAGCTGAGTGAAGAGATGAGTTTCGTCCCTTAATTTTTTTCGAAGTCATGATGGTTAAATCATGCTCCGGGATTTTGGCAAGCCAATGTGCAAGCTTCCCTGAAAGATAATTCTACGAAATTAGAAACTGCACAACATGAAAAGGGAATTTTACCTATGTGTGCTTTCCTAGGATAAAGTGGCAAAATTTCTCCACAACTTTAACAAGAGCGAAGACATGTTTTTCAATATAAGAATACTTGAATTCGTCATCTGATAAACTTTGACTCATGTAAGCTACATGTTTTTCTTTATTCTGGTCATCACATTGTAAGAAAATAATAGAAAATGCTTCCTCAATGGCATTAGTATATATGATAAAATCTTTCTCAAAGTCCGGTTTCGCCAAAACCGGTGTGGAACTGATTTCCTTCTTAATCCTTACGAAATCATTTTCGACATCTTCAGTCCAAGAAAAGGAGGGATATTGCTTTAGAATATTATGAATTGGTTTGACCATTAAAGAAAAATCAGGAATAAACCTACAGACAAAGTTGATCATGCCCATAAAGGCTTGAACCTCCTTTTTGGAAGTGGGGGCAGGAAGGTTCAGGATAACAACAATCCTTTCAAGATCAATGCTTATTCCTGAATCAAAGATGATATTCCCAAGTAGATTTCCCTTGGTAATACCAAAAATAGATTTAGAAGGATTTAAAGAAATGCCGAAATTTCTGCATCGCATGAGAACTCTTCTAAGATGACCAAAATGCTCTAATCGGTTCTTTGAATAAACAGTCAAGTCATCAAGATAAATCTGGATAATCTTACTGATCAGATCATCAAAAGCTATTTTCATAACTCTCTGGAAAGTGGCACCTGCATTAGACAAACTAAAAGGCATGCGTTCATAAGCAAGTATGCCCCAACGTGTAGTAAAAGTGGTTTTGTATTTGTCAGTCCTTTTTACTTTAATATGATTATAACTAGAAAAACCATCAAGTAAGGACATCATTTATGACCCAAAAACCTGTTGTAAAATAATTTCCATATTAGGGAGAGGAAAATGGTCTTTTATACATTCTCTATTCAATGTGTGAAAGTCTACGCACAATCAGATCTAACCAGTTGTTTTCCGAACAGGAAACAAATTAGAAACCCACTGTTGTCCCTTGACCAAGTTTTGGGAGATCCTTAGTCAATTTTGACCTATTTTGGGACTTCGATAGCCTGTCGAAGGAGGAGCGCATGACGAAGCAAAGATTGCGGGATCTCGGCCCCTTTTTGGGATTTGGGATTATGTAGCGGGTATGGAATGTCAGCCCATGGGTTTACCCATGTTTAGGCCTATTTTGTAAAGTATAAATAGATGCTAAGGCGATGTAGTGAGCATAGATATAGAGAGTTATGAATGACTAAGTGATAGATCTATGTGATTGAAGGATTGTAAGTACTATGTGCATACTATGTGAGACTTGCAAAGCTAAGTGCAAGTCATTGTAAGAGGTTGTGGAAGGCTGTGTGCTTAGATCTACTCGGGGAAGGAAGATCTAGCGAGTTGCATAGATCTCCTGTCCTATGCGGAGTAGGGTTTTGAGGCTCTGTGCATGTAACCTATTGAATAATCTAATAAAGAAGAAGAGTTGGTGTACATAGCCCTAGGGTGGGGGTGAACCACGTATATGATGTGTTTCTCTTCTTTGTGCGATGTCTTGATGTGTTTATGTCTTTACTTGCTCAGTGCTTGGATATAGATAGATAGATAGATCTATTTATTCTTTGTGCTAATGATGTATATGGATGATAGATATGATCTATGTGAATGTGCTTAGTGCTTGAATCTACTATATCTAATCTACCTCTCTATTATAAGTGCTTAGATACACTAGATCTGAATGAATGATGCGATGCTCTGTTTTATCTATGGAGTAGATAATGGTTAAATATTGATGAAATGTCAGTGCTAAGTGCTCTGTTAAGTATTACAATCACAAATCTATGTCCTAGCTAAGGTTGCAGAAACCTGAGTCTTGCAACCACCCCAGCCTCTACCTCAGGTGAGACTTCATCTGCTTTGCAGGTGTTGTCGAAAGGGCCAGTAGTTAGGGTTTTGTTGGTGCGTTGTTATAGAGTTGAACCCCGGGTCTGCCCCTGTGCCAACAAATGGTTCCGTTACTGAGAACTAAAACTGTGATTGCTGGGAACTAAGGAAGAAGAAGCTTTGTGCAAAGATCCGTCCTGAAAATGTGAAAGCTCTGTGCTAAATAAAGAAGCCTGATCTGAAGAAAAGAGGTAAGATCTGAAATATTTGTGCTCTGATAAAGGTAAAAGTGAGAATTTTTTATTAAAAGAGGTAAGATCTGCAAGATCTGTGCTCTGATAAAGGTAAGAATAGTGAAAAATTCTAGATCTGAAAGATTTGTGCTCTGTAGAAGTAAGATAAGTGGAAATTTTTGTTTCTAAAGTATGGATCTAGGTATGTTTGATAGATTCTGTCTTAGCTCGAAAACTAGGGCACTAATAGATGAAAGAGGGTTTGATATGTATAGATCTAATAAGAATAGTGAAATATATGTTATACCTATGCATAGAAAGAATGTTTGGACTAACAAGTGGATGCAAGATCCTCGAAAGAAATGTTTGTAGGTTAGATACCATGATTCTAGCACATAGAATAGAAAGAGCTGGGAATCATTTAAAAGAAAGAGAGGATTAACCCTTTGTTACTGTTATTGGGAAATAATACCCTACGGACTAACAAGCTAGGGCTGAACTTGTATGCAGATCATGACCTCAAAGAAAAACACTTTTAACCTATCACCCCAATAATCAAACCCCTTTTTCACACACAAGCATGGAAAATACCTACTAACCTTTTTATATCGATGTTTGATGTAGATCCTCCATTGTGCTCTATACACTTGCTTTCGCTGCTCCTTCCAAAGACAATCCTACAATTAAGACAAAACACTACGCATGCATGCTATTTTTCTATCTATGGGTTAGAGATTAAGCATAAATCCAATAAAATATATATCACTCGTGCATTGGGACAGGAAAAGTATTCTTTTATTAATCTCAAGATGAATCAACTTACAATAATGATAGAGACCAGCCACCGTTCCTCGATCCTGATCCTGGGCTCCTCCTCTTCTTTGTCCTCCAACTGCTGTGCTTGAATTCTCCTTAAGCTTGAGGAAAGGATAAAGGGTTGGGACAAATGGATTCGACAATTGGGAAAAGTTTCTTTGCTATCTTTTTCCTCCTTCCAAATAGTACCCCTACCCCTTCTTTTATAGATTAGAAGGAGCTAGGGTTTTGGACAAACTCTCGGCCATGCATGGCTGGGAGTTTCAGTTAACTGACCCATAGCTTTTTGTCATGTCGAAAACTTTCCGTTTTTTGTGATTCTGAAGGCAAACGCGGGCTGTAGTGGGCCTGCTAGCGTTTACTTTTTAAAAATGGAGTTTTTAGAAGAGTTGTTCAGTAGTTTTTTGGCAAAGAAGGGATATGAGTTGGCCTGATGCCAGGTAAGCATGT
>SNQJ01S0147428.1:28570-45361 GCA_010110895.2 Picea sitchensis
GGAGTCTCCTTTTATGTTTTTTCAGACTCTCTAAATATGAAAAACCACCGAGCTTCCCTTCTCTGGGCTCGTTAAACTTACATCGAAGGACGTTACCATTTTGTGTTCTATCAACCGCATTTGCATACCTTACCCATCCGCCTTGTAACCATTTGCTTCTGCGTCTTAACACCTTTGGCCACTGGAGGATTTTTCCCAAGTATCATTTCCCCATAACATCAGTCTTGTCCTTATGCCTTGAGCTTGTATATTTGCAGTACTCGTTCCTCCTTTGTAACGTAATATTCCTTTATTCTTTTTCAAAAATCATCAAAAAGAACCAAAAAATCAAATATACCCCAAAAAGAGGATGGGAAAAGTATTTTCTTTATTGGCAGCATAATGAGTCACCCTTGGATGAAGCACATCTGTCCGTTTGATCATCAGACTATGGGATGTAGTACGACCTTAGGAATCTTTTTCTCGCTATATAGAGTTGTGTCCTCCACTGTTTGGTTACTCTTCCAGACATATGGAGAGTTTGCGTTGCCTCCTGCTTCGTAGACTTATGATTAACAAATATGCTGCATGAGTCTTATCACTTGTTGTGCTATTATCCAAGGGAAGTTTGTTACTGAGCCTGAGTCGTCCCCTCTGCAATATGTCTCTTGTCTGCATAACCGGCCATCCTGAACGTCCAATCAAGTCTTTGTTCGAAATCACTGAAGCCTTCAGTCCGATCATCAAGATTATCAAATCCATAACTGACGAGCCGTCAAAGACCTCTGGGTAGTGCAGTCGTACACTCCTATTACACTGCTACCCAAGTTTAGAAGATTTTGAAGTTGTTGCTCGAGCTCTGAAGTACAGCCATCCGACCGAATCAACTTCTGGGAGATGGATACTTTATATGTATATCTTTCGAATTTCGAGATGTAGCTCCGCTGTGTATTATTCACGACTACTCTTTATAGTTATTTGACATGGATCTAAAGTGTATTTGATTGGTAGCCATGGTTCTATTTTATCCCGAGCATGGGTATGCCCGCCTCGGTGAGACATTTGTTATTTTGTAGACGACACCTCCTGATTCCTGATTCCTGGGCTCACTCATTCAGCATATCAGTACAGATTGGTAAAATATTGGTAATGTATTTCGGCCATCAGATGCTCTTCTAACCTCACACATCAGGGGGCATCTGTTATAACCCTAAATTGCACCACACATGCTTACCTGGCATCAGGCCAACTCATATCCCTTCATTGCCAACACATCTGCTGAACAACCTCTTTGAAAATCCTCTTAGGTAAAGGCACACGCGCCCTAACCCACTACTGCACGCGGGTGAACGCTGGTAGGCCTACTACAGCCCGTGTTTACCTAACAAAACACAAAAATAGGAAAGTTTCCGACGGGACAAAAATCTATGGGTCAGTTAACTGAAACTCCCGACCATGCATGGACGAGAGTTCGTCCAAAACCCTAGCTCCTTCTAGCCTATAAAAGAAGGGGTAGGGGTACCATTTGGAAGAGGAAAATTATACGCGAAGAAACTCTGCCCATTTGCCAAATGCATTGTCCCAACCCTTTAGCCTTTCCTCAAGCCTAAGGATAATTAATGCAAAGAAGTTGGAGGACAAAGAAGAGGAGGAGCCCAGGATCAGGATCAAGGAGCGATGGCCGGTCTGAACTTTGATTGTAAGTTGATTCATTTTGAAAATAATAAAAGAGTAATTTTCCTGTCCCAATGCATGAGTTATCTATGATTTGTGTAATTTATGCTTAATTTCTAACCCTCAAGTAGAAAAGTAGCATGCATGCGTAGTGTTTTGTCTTGCTTGCAGGTTAACTTTGGAAGGAGCAGCGCAAGTAAGCGGGTAAAGTGCAACGAAGGATCTACACCAAACATCAGTAAAAAGGTTAGTAGTTCCTTTCCATGCATGTATCATGAAAGAGGGGTTTAGGTTTTGGGTGGTAGGTTAAAAAGTCATTTCTTTATGGTCATAATCTACATGCAAGTCTGACCCTAGTTTGCTAGTCTGTAGGGTATATTTCCCAACAACAATATTGCTATAAAATATTTATTTTTCATTAGTGAAATTATTTAACATTAAATTTACCTTACGAGATTGATTTGGTTCTCTTATTGTAGGGATCATTTATTTAGGATTTAAAAAAAAAACTATAATATAAAATTAAGTTTAAAAGTTCGTTTCCATAATTAAAATTGTGTAAATTGTTTTTTGATTGTTAGGGTGTTAGTAATTTGTGGGTCTAGTTTGTGGTTAAAAAACTACGATCCAGAAGCATCTAAGTCTTCAAAATCACTCGGGATCACACTCGGTCTGGATCACACCAACCCTTATCATGACTAGATATTTTGACATCTCCTCCAACTATGGATAGTTGTCATACAAAATAAGACCTATCTAAACCGATCACTCTATTAGAAATTTGAAAAATTATGTAAATTGTTTTAGTTATATAAAATAATATATTTAAAAAAAATATAATTTATAAATTTGATTATTATAATTTATTTACATAGGAGTAAATTAATTAGTAAACAAATTGATTTATTTATTATTTTAAAGCAATTATGTTTACTAAAAATTATAGATGCACTTTATTAATAGGGATTTTAACCATAAAATTTATTCCTTTTGTAAAGATTTATCAATATTATATTAAAAGAATTACAAATAGAGTTCTTTATAGCCTTTTATCCATAAAAATAAAGCAAGAGATTTTTTCAAAATAATCAAACTAAGGTTATTCTCAGATTCCACCCAGTATTACAAATAACAAACACTTATAGTATTTCTTTCTTGAGTTTGAGAAAAATGAAACATGATTATGTGGAAAAAAAATTAAATTGATAAAGGTTATTCATCAAAGTCTAAGCCATCATGGATGAATATTAGAAGGTGTGTACTCCTCTTAAAAAAAATTGAATTGATAAATGCAGTCTGATCCATCATTGATGAATATTGGAGGTGTGTCCTAATAACTACCTTAGACTAGATTGCATCTACATTTACCAACTCCTCTTCCTTCATCTCTTAGTTTCTAACTTCTTTCCTTTGAATTCCAAATCTCATGGATTATATTATTATATTTTTATCTATATGGTTTAGTTTCCTTTCCAATTGGTTCAATTTTTTGAGGATTTCCTTTTTTAGCACCTTATACATCCATTTTCGTGGCTATGAAAGTCTTTATATGCTAGTAAATTTCCACCAATTTCAAGTATTTAACTTCCCTACTTCTTGAAAATCCACTGTTTGAAATCTATTTAGATATATCCTCATCAACCTATGTGTTGGAGTTCAATCCAATTTATCATCTCACATTGCACTCAATTGTCTATGTTACCGTTTTGATCTCATCAGAAACTTGCTATGGTAGGTTATTGTTTCTTCCTTTGCCACCAACTCTTCTCTACAATTCCGAGGTATATCTATAACACCATGTTCCCCCCAAGAATGTAATTATGTTAAGAATTCATATGAGTGGATTACGAAGCATGTAATTACATTTTAATTAATAAAATACCAAACAACTGACTAAGAGGGAATAACCTTGAAAGTACTGGCCATGATACACAAGTGGGAATTGATGAAGAAATAATTGATTGAGTGGTTGGGTAAGGTGGAGCTGAGATTTTTTTATGAAGAAAACATGAATCTTTATTAGCAAACTAGCTTATGCTTGAAAGGAAAAAACATACACCTACCAGAGTACCCATATTAGTAGGAAACCACATGACCAATTATGGAGTTAGATCAGTGGCTGAGATAGTTAATAACTGCTGACAATTTGGTCTCTTGGAGAAGAAAAGTATCGATTGCACAACCTGACATAGAGGACACCCTGGATTTTCCCCTCTAGGATAGGAACTACAGGATATATGTTATGTCTACAGGAATCCACGAGAATCCCAAGAGGATTGAATGAAGATGAGGCCAAAGGTGGAAAACACCACGAGGCAACCAAAAGGAAGGGGGGAGCAATGAGCTCCTAGGGTAAGAGTGCAATGAACTGAGACATTCATTGACACTGATTGAAGAGAAGAGGAAAGTGGAGAGCTTTCCTTGAATAAAATAGGAAGCTTGTCCAATTTCATGATGATCACCTTGAAACAAATAAGACCCAGATCCTGACTGAAGAAAAAGATGGCTAAAACTTGGTACTTACTGGACAAAAACTGGAAATGGTAAGGGGAGGTCGTCAAGTGACTATACAACAAACAAGGGAGTCCCTTGTACAAAGGAAATACAATTGATAAACTACCTAGTAAACCTGTAGAGACCCCGAGCTCAATGGGAAAGGGGAAACTTATGTTGTTTTCAGTGGAGGAAGGAGAGTAACCTTCCTGGATCATCCTAAGCTTGGAAACTAGTTTAATCAATTCCCCTTGTGGTATCATGGATTGGAATGGGGGTGGCATATTGTAAGAAGGAACTCTATAGTATGGCATAAGGCATCCTCTCTCTATCAGTTGGTGGTGGCTATTTCCTTGATCAGATAAGTGTTTAACTTGATATGTTTAACTTTGCATGAATGATGTAATTATGTATTTTTTTGATTTGAATGGGAAATGTGAACTCTTGTAGTTAAAAAACTAAATCCATGAGTAATTGTAAAGTGTTTTTTATTGTCTTTACTGATCTGTTAAATTATGAAAATTAACGAGTATGGGCAATTTGTGTCCCTCAGAACCTTGCAGTTTGAGAGGAAATTTTTTAGGATATGGAAAAAATTCTCATCCGGGAGATGATGAAAGTGCCTTGGTGTCGAGGAAGTTCATGTGTAGGTTGAGAGATCCTAAACTCATAGGAGTCACCCGTTTCAAGTGGAAATATTGCAATATATGAAAGGATCTTCCTTTCGACGAAGTTAGGGAGTCTTCGATGATCTTAGGGTAGAATCCAAGCTCTTGAGGACCTGATGAAATCAGGTAGAACCCCATAAATCAATCAAGTCCCAACTTGAATTTTTATTCCAAGAAATAACCATGTTTTGAGTCGGGATGAATCTTAACCATCGATTTGGTAGGGTGAGTAGATCTTATCCCTTCAACAGAAAGGCATCATCAATGGGAGTGATTGAGTGTTGGGATTCATGTGAATTCCGACAACGATGAAAACCTGAAGATGAGATGAGGATCGTCAATCTATCGGGGGTGACCTCGATAATATATGGAACATTGGTACCCGTCACATTGTCATCGAGGGTTAGAAGAGTGATGAATTTGGTCCATGGGTTCTAAAGATCAATGATGACGACGAATACCATGAAGAGAAAATAGAGCCATCGATTGGCACATAGGAAAGAAATGATCTCCGATGTAGATTTCTATAGGTCCCATTTAAGTGATAAAGGGGATGATGACATCATGACGATGTGTCTTACTAGCTGGGTAACCAACATGTCTCTAAGGGTGATGGGTGTCACCATATGAATGGATAAGAACATGTGAGTGGTCCCAAAGGGACTGAAAGTCCTTAGGTATTTCACTATGATCTCAATAGTCAGATCTAGGTGTTGATATATCCTATCCATTCGTGAGAGGATGGTGAGTAGAGGTCTGGAGTGAAGTCCAGAGGATGGGATGATGATAAAAACATGCATAAGATTAAATGTCAGTCGTTGGTCGGCAAGGAGGTGAGATGAAATCTCAGTCGTTGATTAGTGTAGGTCCCACCCAGTCCACCTTAATAAATCTTGAGAGTGAGGACGTTAGTTGTTGTGTGGGTTAGAGGCCTCGATGTGATCATAGCTGTAAAAATTTAGGATCAAGAACCATTGGATTTGGGGATTAAACACACCAACGAGATCATCGTTAGAACTTGTTGGTTGGGGTAACTCACAAATCCTATGGAGTAGAACCCTGACGATGATGAAGACATGCCCAAGTGATCGGATTCATCGATCCAGAGAGCCGAAGGACCTGATGGCAGGTGTCACACTAGATATTAAGTCAATGCCACATAGGATGGAACAAGTTGTAGGAAGCCACATGGCGATGAGGTGGATTATCTAATAAAAGCTAAAAAACCTTGGGAAGTTATAACTTTTGATTTCTATCTTAGAATCATGCATGGTTACAGTCATTGGAAAGATCTCGGTGAGATGAACTCGTCTACGAGATTCATTGGAATTGATGAAATGATCAAAAGAGGATTTTTCAACATCCCACCAACCTAAGAGAGGGTTAGGGGGTTGGGTGTGTTACTTAATGGTATCATACCAGAGTTCAAACTATAGGCTTGAATGGGTCGCCAAGGCCCCTTGAAACTGTTTAAGAAATTTTTTAATGTTGTTTAACATTCATGTTTTAAATTGGTAATGTAATTGTTAATAATAGTTGTTGTTTCATCACATAGGACATACTGAAAGGAAACAAAGGTGACTGGTACAACATAGTATGGATGATACCTCACACCTCAAAGATGAGGAATATGATGGTCAAAGAGACAGAGAAACACCTCTGAATTTGATGGCCACTATTAGAAGTATGAAGGTAGACAATGAGAGGTCCATGAGAGCTCAGGCCAAACAAGAAGAGTTGAATGTAGGGTTACTGCATAGCTTGTCAGAAATTCAAAAACATTTGCAGCAGGGTCCCAGTAATGTCGAGTTACAATAGTCAGAAAATTTGAAGACCCCTTCGGATGCCCCAAGGCATGGGCCAAGCCATATTAATGTGAGAATAAGTTCTTCTAGAAAGATGCATTAGGATGCCAAGAAGGGTAGATTTAGTGGAAGCATATCCACAGAGTCATCTAACAGGAATACTACTTTGTTAGAGTAGTCCAGTAGTGGCATTGAGTCAAGTTTCCCTAATAAGAAAAGGAGGAAGAATTTTTAGAGTTCTCTGACTAAAGAATTCAAGAAGGCTAAGCCACCTACCTTTGATGGATCTGCAAATATACTTCAGAAATAACAAAAAATAAACCAAACCATTCACCAATAATGAACACAAGAAATAGACAAAACCCTTGAGGTAGGGTAACACCATATATTAATCCTTATGGAAGGATTAAACTCCTCAAGCAATCTTCGCTTGTACAATAACAATATAATTCATTATGTTTCAATACATTGCTTAAACTTCTTTATATAACACTCTCTATCTCCTAAGAATCTTCTGGAGAGCTTTCTCACATTTATTATATTTAACTACCATAATGGGTCTTATTTAATAAAATAGTGGACCTAGTCCACCTTACATTAAATGGCTTCAAATAATAATGAATAACCACATTCCCATTGGGTACCTCCATAGGTACCTCCCTAGTTATACTATGTTCCATCCCCCTTCACATCTTTCATCCTTAAAACACATGAGGAAACCATACAATATGACTGGCTAAGAAATGTATCCAACTGGTAACAAGTACGACCATCCATCCATCCTAATGGAAATTGAACATAATGTCCAACTACTGCCTTGCCACCATGATCTTTCTTTGCATCATGTTGGGGTTGCTATTGGATGGTTTATCTAGCCCGATGTCTTCCTGCAATGTTATTAGTCCTCCATGAACCTCTTGATCGGTTTCTTGTCTAGTTCCTTGCAGTGCATAAATGTGTTGATGCTCATGCCCTTGCCTTGATGACTGTTGTTTCTTTATATGGTGTGGATGACGATATGCAACAATTGTAGGAATCTTCTATTTTTTCTTCAAATGTAAACACATTGTTCCTTTGAGTCAATGACCTCCTTAGATTTCTTATTGTGTCCTTCATGTGGTTTTGCTTCATCTCCTTTTGTAGACTCTGCCTCTGATTCAACGTTAGACTCATAAATAAATTTTTTGATGGCCTTTGTGGGCCCATATTTCTTACTAAGAGACACATCCTGCAATGTGATTTTATTTTTCTTGTACCACAACTTCAAAAACTTCTTTTTCACATTAATATTAATGGTACCCACTGATTCTATCCAAGGATATCACAAAACAATATCCACACCATCCATATCCATAGCATAAAAATATGAATGCAACATCCATGGTAATATTCAAATCTTTAAATACTAGAATATTTTTACCCTCAACGTGTGTGCTTTGAATATTCTTTGCAAGAACTTGCATTCTATTAACCAACTGAATGTTAATAAAATTATGCATGCAACTAGGGTTAATAGAAACAATGATATTTTCTTTATGAATACATCCATGAACCTGTAATATAGAATTTCCACATGAAAATAAACCCTTGGTGCTCTTTGTATCCTATTTTTCAACATGAGACCACCTATCAAAAAATACGTTTTCAAATTCTTCATCAGAAATCTCCATCATCTTGACCTAGTCCAATGATTGCCACCATGTTCCAACATCTTCTCTAAGATAAACGAATAAAGAAAATCTCCACTTCTCTTTCTATTCCGACTTGTGGGCCTTTAGGAATTATTCAATACTAGGACCATCATCTTTACCTGTAAAAAATAGCTTGTTTTCCATAACCCAAAAAGAAAACTAGGGGTTTTAAAAATTAACTTATAGTGCAATTCATGTGGCTTTTTCTGAAAAAACCCTGAAAAATTACCAAATTTAAAATGATGATAAATTCACTTGCCAGACTCTGTTTCAGATGTTTTTTTTTTTGAAATTGGGTATTTTGCCGAGAGTAATTCAAATATCCAATTATTTTCTACAAATTATGAGAAAATATTTTCAGAACTAAGTCTGAAGTGTGCCGCCCCCTTTTTTCCTTTTAAAAAATCTACAAAATGAATCAAAATTTTCTTTCCTTATTTGGCCATGGAAAGTGATTTGATACCAATTTTTAATTACCTGAATATATCTGCAAATACGCTTCATAAATAACCAAGAATAATCCAAACCATTCTCCAATAATGAACACAATAAATGGACAAAACCCTTGAGGTATGGTAACACCATATATTAAGCCGTATGGAAGGATAAAACTCCTCAAGAAATACTTGCTTGTACAATAGAAATATTCTTCACTATGCTTCAATAGATTGATTACACTTCTTTATATAACACTCTCTATCTCCTAGGAACCTTATAGAGAGACTTCTCACATTCATTATATCTAACTAGCATAATGAGTCTTATTTAATAAAATAATGTACCTAGTCCACCTTACATTTAATGGATTCCAATAATAATACATAACCACATTCCCATTGGGTACTTTCCTAGGTACCCCATATTACATCCCTAGGTATAATAGAATTTGAATGGAGGAGATTCAATTTGGTGGGAGGACCTCAAGGATATCGAGGGATTAAAGGAAAACAAACTGACCTAGAAATAATTTGATAAATACTTTAGGAAGGTTTACCTATCATAGAAATATTATGATGACAAAATTAAGGAATTCCATGAGAATAAGTTGGGAAAAATTAACATGGATTAATACAATAAAATGTTTATGGAGCTATTTATGTATGTCCCTTATCTCAAGGATGAGAAAGTGAGAGTGCAACGTTTTCTCAGTGGATTGCCACAATCTTACCAAGACGAGATTGAGTTTGATAAACCCAAGACATTGGAGGACACTATTCGAAAGGCCAAGTGTTGCTATGATCAGTCTAGGCATAAGCAATATCCTTCAAAAGATTGGAAAATGAAGGACAAGAGTGGATTCCAGAAGAATGGATTCAAGTCCTTTTCACATAAGAATCCAAGGAAGGGTGCATAGTTTGGTCAACCAATTATAAGTGTGCATCAATATAATTTTCCATCTCAAAGTGGAAATAGGCTAGCAAAGCAGACAGGAGAAAAAGTAGAGGAACCAAGGAAAGTGCCTCTACAGTGTTGGGGTTGTGGAGAACCACACCTATTAAGGGATTGTCCCCAAAGACATCATGACACCAGGAAGGTGTGTAATGTACACGAGGCAACTACAACTAATGATGTGGTCAGAAGTGTGCCAAGGATATATGCAGCTGTGGAAAATTGACAAGCAGACCACCAAGATTCTATGGTGGAGCTGGAAGGTATAATTTCCAAGAAACTTGTTTCTATTTTAATTGACCCTAGATCTAATATTGGTTATGTCTCACCTCAAGTTGTTGAAGCATGTGATTTATAGAGGAAGAAACATGCAAGAACATGGTTGGTTCAATTAGTCACTAGAACATATCGGAAAGTGGTTGAGGTGATTGAAGCCCGTCCAATTGAAATGAATGGATTGTAGACTCATGAAACCTTGAATATTCTACCCCTAGGCTCATATGATGTGTTGTTGAGTATGGATTGGATAGATACCCACAAGGAAAAATTAAATTGTTATGAGAAGGTTTTGGAATGTGAAGATAATGAGGGAATGCAAGAATTTTGCAAGGCATTCATAAGACATTTTCAATAAGGAAAATATCGGCGTTGCAACTTAAGAAGTTTAGTTGAAAAGGGTGTCCCTTGTATGCTATACAAGTACTTAACGCAACACAAAGCAAGGGAATGAAGGCCGAAGATCACCTTGTGTTGTAGGAATTCAAAGATGTATTTCCATAGGATGTACCTAGACTACCTCCAATGATACATCTTGATTTCTCAATATATCTTGTACTTTGAGTTGTACTGACATCAAAACTACCTTACATGATTAACACACTAGAATTGGTGGAGTTGAAGGTGCAATTGAAGGAAATGTTGGATAAAGGTTACATCAGGATGAGTGTATCCCCATGGGGAGTACTAGCCCCATTTGTAAAGAAGAAGGATGGTACCTTGAGACTATGCATTGACTATAGGTATTTGAACAAGATGACCATCAAGAACAATTATCCTTTTCCTATGATAGATGATCTCTTTGACTGGATCAAAGGAGCTGCAATTTTCTCAAAAATCAGTTTGAGGTCAGGAAATCACCAAGTCAAAATCAAGGATGAGGACATCCAAAAGACAAACTTCATAAAAAGGTATGTACACTATGAGTTTGTAGTGGTTCCACTTGGACTCACAAATACAACAACCACATTCATATGTTTGATGAATAGTGTGCTCAACATGTATCTTGACAAGTTTGTCTTGGTATTTGTGGATGAAATTTTGGTGTATTCCAAGAATAGAGAAGAACATGAAGAAAGTCTTAGAATGGTTCTAAAAGTACTTAGAGAACACTGACTGTATGCTAAGTTCATCAAGTGTGATTTCTTCCAAAAGTAAGTCTAGTATTTAGGCCATGTAATCTCAATAGAAGGAGTGGCAGTGGATCTCAAAAAGATCAAGGAAATCATGGATTGGCTTTCCCATATGAATGTAATGGAATCAATATTCTTCATGGGGTTGGATAGATATTATAGAAGGTTCATAAAGGGATTTTCAAAGATTGGTAATCTTATTACTTCATTGAAAACAAAGGGGAAGAAATTTGTATGGTCACCAGAGTGTGAAGATAGCTTCCAATAGTTGAAGCACCTTTTGACCAATGCCCATGTTCTAAATATAGCAGACCCATAAAAGGATTTCTTGGTTTGCATCAATTCTTGCAAGGAAGGAACAGGAGGAGTTATTATTCAAGACAAACAAGTGATTTTCTATGAATCATGGAAGTTGAATGAGCATGAGCAAAAGTATGTCACCCATAATGTAGAGTTGGAAACAATTGTGCATGCGTTGAAGATGTGGAGACATTACTTTCCCGGGAGAAGGTTTATCCTAATGATATACCATTGTGGTATGAAGTACCTATTCAACTAGCCAAGGTTGAATTTCTAGACAAGCTAGGTGGATGGTGCTGATAAGTGAGTTTGATTTCAAAATTAAACACATAAAGGGAAAATAAAATAGAGTGGCAGATGCACTTAGTTGAAGTGTGTAGATAGTACACTTAGCAACAACAAGTGTGGGAGAGTATGATATCAAGCATAGGATTATAACCCTCTTACAGGAAGATGATTTCTTCAATAAAGTCATAAAATGGTTACAACAAGAACCCAAGGAAAAGAAATATAAAGCATACTAACTTGAGGATGATAGTCTGTTGTTTTATAACAACATGATATATGTGCCTAATTTAGTAGATTTGAGGCATTTGATTTTGGATGAGTTCCATAAAACACCATATGTAGGTCACCCTGGTTATCAAAAGATGGTAACAACAATAAGGCAATTGTATTATTTGCTTGGAATGAAGAAGGACATTTCCAAGTACATTGAAAAGGGCTTAGAGTGCCAACATGTGAAGGTTGAGCACAAACATCTTGTAGGTCTATTACAACCTTTACCTATTCCAGAATGGAAGTGGGGGACTATCTCCATGGATTTTATTAATGGTTTTCCAAAGAAAGTAAAACAACATGATCTAATCATGGTTTTATTAGACAAGTTGAGCAAGGAAACTCATTTTATTCCCATTAAGTCTACTTTTAAGGCCATAGATGTTGCTAATGTTTTTATAAAATAAATTTTCAGATTGCATGGTTTACCTAAGACCATAATAGTAGATAGAGATTCCAAGTTCACCTCATTTTTTTGGAAAATCTTGTTTGCAGACTTGGGAATGCAATTGGAATTTAGCACAACCTACCATCCTCAAACAAATGGTTAGACTGAAAGAGTGAAAAGAGCATTAGAGGACATGTTGAGGATGCATGTTATGCATTAACCCAAGAAGTGGGAAGAGTATCTACCTTTGGTAGAGTTTTCCTATAATAATGGTTACTGAGAATCATTGAAGATGAGCCTGTTTGAGGTTTTGTATGGCATGAAATGTAGAGTTTCAATCAACTGGGACAATCTAGTGCATATAATCACACTTGAACCATAATTGTTGAAGGGGATGGAACATGCCATGGTTCAGATAAGACAAAATCTGAAAGTCTCCCAAGACATACAAAAGAGCTATGTAGACAACAAGAGAAATAATAAAGAGTTCAAAGTGGAAGATCATGCTAATAAAGAGTTCAAAGTGGAAGATCATGCATATCTCTAGGTGAAACCAAAGAAAAGTTCCCTGAGAATGGGAAAATGTGTGCTAAGCTGAAACCTCAATATTTTGGACCATTTGAAGTACTAGAGAGTGGGGCCCGTATATTGCCATACAATTTCATTACCACCCACCTAAAGCCTCCAAGTAACGGTTCCATATGTCTCTTGTTAAAGAAAATAAACAATACGATTCTAATCATGTTATTGGATTGATTGTGATACAGGGAACCAAAGAGGGAGAATTCCAAATCTCAAACCTCAATGCATTCGATGCAAAGAAACAATGTGAACAACAAGATTTTTGTGGGGTGGTTTGTTTTGAGGATTCAGGGGATCCACAGCATTGATTATCGGAGGTCGACGTTTCAATTCCATATCATGACCCATCATCAAGACATCTAAGCTTGGGTAAAGAAAAATATGAAGAGTGTAGATAAATAGTGAATTAGCAAGGTGGAGAAGTCTGAAGTCTAGGGTTGGCTCTAAAAATCTAGAAGTGCTCTAATCTAAAGAGCCTTGAAGTTTTGGCGAATTATTAATTAAATGGTTGTATTAATGTAATGATAAATTACTTTAATAATTGTATTAATTGTTATTAATGTAATGATAAAATTTATAATTATTTATAATTCTTTATTTTATCATTAAATGGTAAATTTTATAATTGTTTTAATACAAATTTAATAAAGAAGTTGTATTAATGCATTGATAATTAATTGGTTATTAATAGTATTAATTCTATACATTATATTATATGTTATTAATGTAATGATAATACAATTTTATTTAATAATTTATTTTATTAAGGTCGCTTTAATTTGTAAAAGGTATGGGAGGGGTTGCCAACAGTTTCAGTTTTAGGGTTGGGGACATAACCACCTTAGCGTCTGTCTTGGATCAGCAAACCACTAATTTCTAGGCCATTGTCTCTATTGAGGTTGTTAGGGTGTTTAAGGATTTCAATAGCTTCTTTGATTCTGCGTTTGAAGAAGTGATCTTCCTTGGCTAAGATTTTCGTGTCTTTGAGGCGTATGTGGTGTTTGGATGAGGAAGAGTGTTCAACTAAAGTAGAGGTATGGGTACGTTCATTTTTGATATCTGCTCCATGTTATCTGATCCTAATTTGAAAGGACCAACCAATTTATCTTATGTAGCATTTACCACATGAGCATTCTATTTTGTAAACTCCTTTACATTTCTTATGGTCAGGTTCATCTTTAACTGATTTCATTTTTTGTTTGATGGTTTCTGAGGGTTTAAAGGAGGTCTTAATCTCTTTCTTTCTCAGTACACTGGCAATCTTATCTGTTATTCCTTGGATATAGGGAAGGTAGGCTGTAGTACCAGAGGGTTGGTTGTTAGGTGGTTTAGGTCCATTCTTTTCTCTATCTAGGGATTTGTTTATCATTTTATTGATGTATTTGTCCTTATTGAGGATTCAAAGGATCCACAGTATTGATTATCGAAGGTCGACATTTCAAGTCCATATCATGACCCATCATCATGACATCTAAGCCTAGGTAAAGATAAATCTGAAGAGCGCAGATAAATAGTGAGTTAGCGGGAGGTGGAGAAGTTTGAAGTCTAGGGTCGGCTCTAAAAATCTAGAAGTGTTTTAATTTAAAGAGTTTTAGGGTTTTAATAAATTATTAATTAAATAGCTGTATTAATGTAATGATAAATTACTTTATTAATTTTATTAATGTAATGATAAATTTTATATAATTTATAATTTATTTTTATTATTATTTTAAATTATTATTTTATCATTAAATGGTAAGGTTTATAGGTGTCGACAGATCCTATCCATTCATTGAAGGATGGTGAGTAGAGGTCTAGAGTGAAGTCCATAGGATGGGCCAATGATGAAAAGGGGCATAAGATTAAATGACAACCATTGATCGACAAGGAGGTGAGATAAAATATCAGTTGTTGACTAGTGTAGGTGCCACCTAGTCCACCTCAGGAAATCTTGAAAGTGTGGAAGTTAGTCATCATGTGGGTCAGAGGTGCATACATGATTGTATCTTTAAATATTGAAGATAGAGATCCATTGGACTCGGGGATTAAACCCACTAGTGAGATCGTCATCAAAACTTGTTGGTTGGGGTAACTCATGACTCCTGTGGAGGAGAACCCCAACGATGAAGAAGATAGGACCAAGTGATCGAAGCCATCGATCCAGAGAGACAAAGGAAATGGTGTCAGGTGTCACGATAGATATTAAGTTAATTCCATGTAGGATGGCACAAGTGGCAGGGAGCCACATGACAGTGAGGTGGATTATCCACTAGAATCCAAAAAACTTTGGGAAGCTATAAATTTCGATTCTGGTGTTAGAATCGGGCATGGTTATAGTCGTTGGAAATATATCGATGAGCTAAAATCGTCTATGTGATTCATTGAAAGAGATGAAATGATCAGAGGAAGAGGAATTTTCAACATCCCACCAACCTAAGAGAGGGTTAAGGGGTTGGGTGTGTTACACTACCTCTACACTTGTTGTGGATACATTCCACTTGCTCCATTTTTCTTTTTCCTACCATCATTATTTGCTAAAATAACAAACTAAATGACCTCTAAAGTAGGGCTCCAAAAATCAATTAGATGAGAGCCCAGGTCACCGTTCTAAGAGCTCGCTTAAAAATTAACAAAGCAAGGTTTCCCTCTAACATAGCTATCATGTGAACACTCTATCTGAGGCTATCGACATCTAGCTCGTTCCCTTGAAAAATGTCATGTAAATGCCAATATTGGAGCCAAAGACCCTCTTAACTCTCAATGTATTCATCATAACCACTTCCATTTCCATGCTTGCTTAGCCATTATTTTGCAAGAACCAGAGTGTGCTCGACAAAGAAGGTCAAGCTCAAACTTGGAAAATGGAGGACAAGCCATGATGACTTCTATCTTGCCCCACCTTCTCCCCTATCTCTTCACACTCTTCGCAATAACCATATATTATCTCAACCTCCAAACACTGGTCAACTTCATGAATACTTCTCCCTGTAACCACATTTAAGAAATTGACCATAAAATTTTACTAATCTAGATCATTAAAATAAAAAAAATAAAAAAATAAAACTTTAACTCATCATAAAAATAAAATAAAAATACAATAAATAAAATTAAAAGTTAAAAAAAAACCAATCACCTCACAATATATCAACCATAAATAATTACCCCTTTGTAAATTTTTCTGTCATAGTTCTTTCATCTACCCTTCCTAAGCTTTCCAATTCATTAAAAGTTAAAAATCTCTGACTTCATTTGCATCTAGATGGTTTCATAGCTTATTTCCATTTTTGCCTACTCTATCATTATAATTAATTAGGTATGATCTTATTATTATTTTGTTCTCGTTAAAACATGATGATGATGATTCACCTAGATTTCTATTTAACATGAAATTGATAAACTCTATATGTGAACCATCTTTCCCTTCCCCCAAAAAGTTTTTATTTACACAAATAAATGAAGAATTTATATATACATTATCTATCATTAATGATAAAGTTATTATTTTACATGGCATAAATGTAAAGTTTAAATTTCTTTTATTTCATATTATATTAAATGAATATTTATTTAACAAAAAAATATTTTAAATCTTAAAATGAATGCTTAGTGTATAAAAAGTACATTTTAGAATAAAGTGGTGAAGATGTAAAACATCCTTCATAGTAAAAACTCACTAAATATAATATCTAAAAATAATAATAAATGATTAATTTTAATATTAATATTAAATAAAAAGTTATTATGTAGATAGATAGATATATTTCTAAGGAGTCTTAAGGGTTAGTTCTAAGTAAAAAGTTATGTATATTCATAGATATATTATAAGGACCTCTTCACCTACAGTATGCCTTAAGTAAATGAGCTAACCAATTA
>SNQJ01S0147430.1:0-23752 GCA_010110895.2 Picea sitchensis
CATCACACTTACCACTTGAGCCAAATATTATACTTCCTCCAAAGAGAAGGTTGTTGCGATACCTCCTTCGTTGGTTGAACCATCTCCCACAACTCCACCTACCAGTGGTCCTCTTCATCTCGAACGACCAAGCCTCGACACAGTTCTTCGCCCTCCTCCAAAGGGTGTCGTTCAGAAATCGGCTTTCAATCCTCATGCCCGTGTTTCCCAGAACTACAGTATTGTTGAAGATCTGGACCAAGCACCATCCGTGATGTGAACCCTCGAAGTCCTTCAAAGTTGTCCTATACAACGGAAGGCACTGTTGAAAGCTATCGGTGGAATCGACCCTACGGATACGAATTTAATAATTTTTTACTTGGAAGATCACATTCCAAGGTTACCCCCTCAACTCACATTCCAAATACAAGTTATTGTCTACGACAAAAAATTTGTAGAACAGTTATCGACGAGGGTGCCTCGACGTGTGTCATGTCTATTACCTGCTGGAAAGCCATCGTCTCTCCTCCTTTGACTTAATCCCACAACACACTCAAATCCTTTAATGGCTCTGGTTTTAAGCCTTATGGTGTCCTCCCTTTTTGCCTATTACGTTAGAAGGAAAAATGGTCCAAGTTGAAGTGGAGGCCTTTGATGCTCCTCTCGATTACAACCTTCTACTTGGCTGTAGCTAGATTGATTCCATGCGTGCAGTTGTGTTGACTATTTTCTGTGTCGTTTGTTTCCCACATCAAGGAAAGGTAATTACCGTCAGCCAATTAGCCTTCTTTAACTCGGATGCATGTACAGGCAACATACCATTCATTGCCAAAAAAAAAACCCCGGATATGAGAATGTCGGTGTGGGTCTTCTAAAAGACTCCTCGTTAATGGGTACCTTCCCCATCCCAACACCCGATGTTCCACATCCGTTCTTCGCCTCGATCAACATGATCTCCACCTCTATTCACGGAACCACTACGTCTCATGACCCATGGATGATACCCAACCCCGACGATCATCTTCGTTACGACGACGAAATGCCTTTGAGTCCAGTCGAATCCACTTATCAGGCCATTCAATCGGCAACCCATTCTACCCCCTCTCTTGGTGATTTCTCTCTAGATCCTTTTCACGTCATATTTCCTACAGACGAGATGATTATGTATGTTATGGAAGACACCCCTTGGGATGATGGACATCATCGTTCCGTCCTCTTCCTGGAACAACACACCATCGAGGGTTACCAACGGATCTCGACCCCGTCGACCGTTGTTGTCATTTCTACCATTCCCAAAGTTACGCATGATGTGTTTCATGAAGGGAACTTAAGTAATATCTCACCCACCATCCCCCTCAACATATCCATAAAACCTGGAAATGTCGAAAATGTGCATATCGGAGCTTCGTGTTCCCCTGACGAAATTGTCACCTACAAGTCGCTTTTCAAAGAATTTTGTGACGTCTTCGCCTGGAGCTATGAAGAAATGTCGGGTATTGACCCCGACATTGTGATACATGAGATTAAGACATACCCATATGCTAAACCCATCTAGAAACACCTTCATCTGGTCCACCCATGTAAAGCGGCCGCTATAACGCTTGAAGTCGAGAAACTTCTCAAAGATGGTTTTATTTACCCGATGGCTCTCACTAACTAGGTTTCCAATCTTGTCCCGATCAACAAGAAACAAGGCACAATCTGCGTGTGCATTGATTATAGGGATATTAACAAAGCATGTCCTAAAGACAACTTTCCTACCCCCTTCGTCGACCAAATCGTCGATGATTGTGCCAATAGTGAAATCTTCTCTCTGATGGATGGTTTCTCCGGATATAATCAAATCAATATCTTCCCCATGGACCAACACAAAACCGCTTTTATTTGTCCTTGGGGCACTTTTGCCTATCAGAAACTTCCTTTCGGTTTAAAAAACGTTGGTGCAACTTTTCAGCGCGCTATGTCTTATGCCTTCCATGATATCAAGCACACTGTGAAGCCATATCTAGACAACTTACCCACTCATTCCATGTGCCGTGTAGATCATCCAATATACCTCCGAGCCATTTTCCTTCGATGTCGGTTTTACCCTATACGCTTGAATCCTCACAAATGTGTTTTCTGCGTCGAATCCGGTCGACTTCTAGGATTTATTGTTTCACATCAAGGGATCCGGGTAGATCCTTTGAAGGTCGAGGCGATTCTCAATCTCCCTCCTCCTTCTTCGCTTCGCCAGTTACAAAGTTTGCAAGGGAAGGCAAACTTTCTTCATCGTTTCATCTCGAACTATGCCGAACTAACTCTTGGATTTACACAACTGCTCAAGAAAGGGTCTGAGTTTGTATGGGATACCACTGCCAACAAAGCTTTTGAAGCTTTGAAATTGTCTCTGACACATACCCCACTTCTCTTCCCACCTTATTACAGTCGCGATTATTTCCTCTACCTCACAGCCTCGGACTACACCATCGCTATGGTTCTCGTCCAGGAGGATGATTCTCATGATGAAAATGTCATCTATTACTTGATTCGAAGTCTTACGCCTACCGAAACCAAGTATTTACATGTTGAAAAACTAGCCTTGGCAGCCGTCAAAGTAGTTCAACATTTCCGGCACTATATCCTCTCTCGCAAGACTACGGTAATTTCTAACTGCAACCCTATGCAACACATTCTCACACGTCAACTGCTAGGGGGAAAATACTCAAAATGGATCCTGATACTCCAGGAGTTTGACTTAGAATTCGAACACGCTAAGTCCAAGAAATCCTTAGTATTTGTCGAGTTGATATGCGACTTTCCCTACTCTGAGACAAAAAATGTAGCAGTCGATTCATTACCTGATGAATCCTTTTTCCTGATTAGTTCTGATGATCTTTGGTATGGAGATATCATCAGATATCTCCAAACCCAAACTTTCCGACCCAATTTTTCTAGTACTGACCATCGTCGAATATGATACCAAGCCCGTCAGTATATTATCCTCGGTGATACTCTTTATCGTCGTGGGATTGACTTCATTTTTCGACGCTTCCTCACGTTTGAAAAAGCCGAGAAAGCCCTAAATGACTGCCATTTTGGAGCCTGTGGTGGTCATATGTCTGGGTATGCTACTGCCCAGAAGATCTTACGCGCAGGGTATTTTTGGCCTTCTTTATTTAACGATTGTATAATTGCCATCCAAAAATTCCACGCTTGCCAGACCTACAACAATAAAATACGGTCACACCCTACTCCTTTTCATCAAGTGGTCTATGTTGGTCCTTTTTCTAAATGGGGTATTGATTTCATGACATGTCACCCTCACTTGTTCGGGGGGCATGGATACATTATTGTAGCCGTAGATTATTTTACAAAATGGGACAAGGCGATGCCGACATTTGACAACACCGGAAAGACCGCAGCATTATTCATATTCAATCACATCATAGCTCATTTTGGTGTTCCTCAGGCTATTGTCACTGATCACAGTAGCCACTTTAGAAACTTCATGATGTTCGAACTCACTAAAAAGTTGGGTCTTCGCCATGAAAACTCAAAACCCTATTACCCACAAACCAATGGCCAAGTCGAAGCAATTAACAAAGTCCTCATTACCATGCTTCGACGAATGATAGGGATTCACAAAACGAGTTGGCACACGATGTTGTTTTTAGCATTGTGGGCTTACCGGACATCCAATAAGTCTGTTACCGGGTTTACACCATTCCAGTTAGTCTATGGTCTAGAAGCCATTCTATCAATTGAATTTGAGATACCCTCCCTAAAACTAGCCGTCGAACTCCTCCCAAACACTTTTGTCAAAGAAGAACATCTGTTGTATCCCATGCGATTAGACGAAACTCATCGCGACGCCACCCTAGTCATAGAAGCCCAGAAGAAACACGTCAAAGCCCAATACGACAAACATGTCAAGCCTCACGTTTTCTCCGAAGGTGATCTAGTTCTCCTTTATGAACAAGATCAGGATATGCTAGGAGCAGGAAAATTCGAAGCTATGTGGTGAGGTCCTTATATCATTAGACGATTTTTGGAGAAAGGAGATTACGAGTTAGTGGACTACGACGGTATCCCTTTGAGTGAACCCAGAAATGGGTTGTACTTAAAGAAGTACTATGCCTAAGATCACTTGTGCATGAGTACTTGTATTTTATTGTATCATACTTCTTGTGTGTTACTATAGTATTCTTTTTCGTTATCTGTTCTATTCCCTCGACCACTTATGTTACATTGTGTTTGGTTTCCAGATGTCAGAGTCTTCGCTACCCCACATTGGCTTCACTGATGGCGCTAGTCGTAGTACTCAGAACCTTGTTTCTGTTGCTTAGGCAATTTACGCCCCTACAAACGAACTTATCACTCTACGAGGTGTGTATCTCAGTCGTGCAACCAATAATATTGCAGAGTATAGCGTCGTCATTGAATTGTTGATTGATGTTATTTTGCTCAGTATCTGCCACTTGGTTGTACGACTCGATTCGCAGCTAGTAGTACTACAGCTAAGTAATGTCTATGCTATTTGAAGTCCTACTTTATTATGGGTATATTTACGAATTCACCTCTTGGAACGTTATTTTGATTATATTGAGTATCAGCACATTCCTAGATGTCTAAATACATTGACTGGTGCATTATCTAACTATGTATTAGATAGACATTTGGGCCATTTATAAACCAATCACATCACATGTATCACACAACACAAGATAAGCCGGTAGAAGTCGTATATATGTATATAACGATCAAAAGTTTTTACAAAACGTTTATGTCCAAGGACCAAAATCTCAAAATGTGAAGCTCATACCTTCTACAAAATAGCGTCATGGGTGACGCTCACGATAACACACAACTGCCTGGGCCACCCTACGAAGCAGTCGACTAATAGACTCCGACATGCCTACAGTATGGCGTTGATAACGTCTAGGGATCTACCCAATAGCCATATCTGGGATGTCAGTGGTCAACCCCTCCAAGTTCTGCTCCACAGCCTCATAGACTTAGACATCCCATTGTGCCACTGGAGCCACCTCTCCTCACCTCTGAATAGGATATGTTCCTGGAGGTTGATATGGCCCCACATCTATGTCATCAAAAAGAGATTTTTGGATTAGTTTTTGGACAAACATAAAAACATTTTATATGATAAAAATTACAAAAACTTTTAAAAAGAAAAAAATGTGTACTTCTTACCTAGGTCACCCCACCAGGCATCCTCAGGTAGGGCCAAATCCGGATCCCCTCGGAAATCCAAACCAGCGTATGCGTAGTCATCAATCATCAGCATCTGTGGCCACAACTAGTCGAAAAATGAATCATTGTACTTGATGATGGGCCCAGCTACATGTTGGGCCATGAGGTTGCACCACCTCAGCATCCTTGGATCCCATGGGGCAGGTAAACCCCAATCAACCTATAATCTCGGCAATGGGACCCTCTCGAGGAAGAAGGACACCAAAAGTGATCCGTACCCAAACTGCTTCAAGGTTCCCCTCCTGCACTTCGTCAATTGCCTCTTCATACTACGGAGAACTGCATCCGACCAATTGAAGACTCGTGGCTTTGTGCACTCTATGGCGTATTGGAAGTAGCTCTGGAGAGCCATGTGTGGAGCTGCACTCCTAGCCATGCGTTCTATAGTGAACAAGATGGTTTTCATGGTCAATTTTTGGACCCCCCAAATAGAAACCTTTCCCTTTCTTCTTTCTGCCTCAGGAACACAGTACTAGGGACAATACTCACTCATAGGGAGTCTGCCACCTCGGCTACCGATCAAGCTAGCGTGGTACCAACACCGTGATAGTCCTGTTAGAAAATATATATCCTCGATATCTAGGGTCAACATCTGGACTCTCATGTGAAACAATTGTTGTTCCATGTCCCACATATGAACCAAGTATTCCAACAATCTGAGTTGGGCCCTCATACCCAGAATCCTGAAGAATTTCAAGAGCCCACAGTCCATGAGGGAAGCAATTGTACCCAGGTCATTCCTGGAAATAGCATCATCTTCCTCATGTTATCTTTCTCGCCACTCCATCATTGTGATGATCAAACACATGCACAAGAACTATAAGAGAAGGGTCAGTAACTTATTTCAAACCTTGGCATACTTTATTTTGAGCAAAAATCAAATTTAAATTTCATTTTTTGGCCCCCACAGGTGCCCCTTTAGCACAGTGAGAGATTCTCACAGACGCCCTTAAGGCCGCCTGCGAGAATCCTATATTCTTGCAGGTCCCGTATGGCCAGCCTGCGAGTACGCTTAGGCGCAAGTTATGGCCCTAAAATGAACCTAAAACCTTGAAAATTGCCAATAAAAACTAAAACTAAACCATGGAAAAGGTAGAAGATCAAGAGCTTACCTCGTTGGCGGATACGGTTCGCCAAATGGTCGCTTTTTCCTCCCATGATCGAGCAACAAAAGTTGGGGGAAAATGAGGTGTATTGGGCAAAGTTCTTGGCAAAATCACAATGAAAATGGTAAAAGCCCTTTTTACTCATATTTATTCACTTTTTACCATTTTTATATTGTTTTGTCTATAAAACCTAATGCCTAATAGTCCTATGAGTGTGACTTTTTGCAGATATAGCAACTTTGAAGTCCACGTGAAGGAGTACGAATGTTTTTTATTTTTTGTCGCATGTACGACTACTTTTTGGGGTTTTTAGAAAAACCTCGAGCTCAGCCTTCATTCGTTCTCGCGCTCGCAAATACATGAGAATGTAACCGATTATACTTTTCTCGTATTTTCATACTCGCCATGGTCACACAAAAATGACGAACGCAATGGAGTATCCTTTAATCTCTTTTCACACTCCATAAAAACAAAAAGATGGCCAAGCGACATTGGTCTGTTCACGCTCGTAAAAGTATCTGAACAAAACGTTCGATGGGCGATAGTTTATCACTTTTTCGGTCCTGTCAAACTCTTTTACAAAAAATGAACTCAGAGAGTTCTCTTTAAGTGTTTTTTAGACTCTCAAAACATGAAAAACTCCCAAGTTTTCTATCTTTTGAATCATTAAACAAACATCGAAAGACCCGCAACAGGACTGAACCACTCCTTCTTAGGGTTCGTTAAACATACTCCGAGGGACTCGTCCGAAGTATGAGCTTAAATTGACAATCATATGTTATCCTCCTCAAGCTTGCGTAAAAATAAAGAGGTACTCGCCAGAAATGGTGGGGGGAATTTTGGGAAAGGGATTTGTTTTTGTATTCATATTAATGGCAGTAAGCGTCGCTCTTGAACATGACACCCCCTATTCATTATTTGAAGCCGGTTTGGGAAATACATTTGTCTCTCTTTCGACTTGCTACAAGGTCATATCCCGGGTCGCCTCTGAGTCAGTGCTGCCAAGTCCTTGGTCATGTCATTCATATGTTCAAGAGAAGTTCATCCAAGTCCTCTATTGAGTCAGCCATCTGTAGTTGTCCATTCTTACCATGTCAGCCTTCCCTGTGTCTGTTTCAACCTATATTCATACTCTGTTTCACCTTCAAAATCTGTTACTTATTTCATGTCATTGATGGGGGATACATCAAGGCCCTCCTGTGATGAGTCTTGTTCCGTCGACTCCAAATCATTATCCGGAAACAAGACTTAGAAATTATCTGGTACCTTGGAACTTGCATGCCTCAATGGCAGGTTTCCTCACTTTCGACAGTGGGTTTTCATTATTGACCCCTGATCGGGAGGTTCCATCGAGTGTTTGACCTCATCTCATTTATTCACATTCGTCGGATTGTACTAGTGTACCTTGGGAGTCATTGACATCAATGGTGATTTCCCTCATAGTTGTTAACGGTTTCATCAATGACCGGTAATCAAGTGGTTTCTACCATGTTCGAATTCAGCACATGTAATCGCATGGCTAGATTCATACTTTTCGGTGACGGGATTGAAGACCTTGGGTCTCATCTTGTTGATCTAGGTTGCGATGGAGTATGTATAATTTGTGATGGCGCATAGATCCACTTTGTATGTCATGTGGATATGTCATCTAAATTCAAGTCTTTTCGCATAGATCCACAGTGTATTCCTAGTGGCTATGTAGCATTTCGATGGCATGGATCCACGGTGTATAATTGGTGGCCATGACCTACATTTATGATTTTATTCATTTATGATCTGAGTATGGGAATTCCTACCTCAGAATTGGTATTATATTATGCAGATGCTTGGTTGTTTGCAGGTTTCCAATTAGGTACACTCCTCGTTTCTGACACACACACGCAGTTTACAAAGTATTTTGGTTGTCACAGATTATGGCCTCATACTTTGGGGGACATTCTGTTACACATCATTTTGGTCACTTGGGTGATGTCTCAACAGTGATGTATTCAGGCTCCCAACAAGGACTTTTTGCCTGAGAAAAGTGGCTCATGTCTTCTTCCAAAAACATATTTTTAAGATGAGTTCGCAGGCTGCCTATGGTCTAGGGTGCGAGAATCCTTCATTCTCGCAGGCCACCCACACTTAGGGTGCAAACTTCTCACAGTCTGCTCCATATATAGGGTGTGAACCTGTTTTTAAGCTTTGGAAGGAGAAGAGGTCTCAAGGGTTCTAGAAGGGAATCTTATAGAAAATGAGTTGGCATTCGCATGGTTGTCATTTTACTGACTTCTCAGATTTGATGGAATCATCCTCATCCATGTAACCATCTCTCCTTCTCCTATATATTGAAAGGTTTCTCATGGAAAAGGTTAAGCAAGATTCAATGAAGAATTGGTGAAATAATTGTGTGAAGAACCCTACTTGGACAGAAGCTTGAAGACTCTATTTGGTCTATCAAGAGGAATTGGATATTCTTCATGCAAGCACAAAGAAAGTGTGTGTGTTGGAACCAAGGTTCACTGAAAGGAAGCTTGTGACATCAAGGCGATAAAGTTGTATCTTCTACTTTCAATTAATATGATACAGCGGCATGTCCCTTTCCCATAAAGGCACTCTTACTTTATTGTGTAACTCCTTGATCATATGCATAAGTTGACATTGAATATACTTTGCTATCTTCACTTTGGTTGGTTTGTGTTGTCTTGGACTTGACTTCACGAGAGCACCTGAGTGAAGCAGGAACAATAGAGACCTAAGGAAGCAATATCAAGGTATGTCACTTATTCCTTTTCTTTAGTAGATTCAATGACTACAACTTAGAGAAAGAGTCATGTCTTGTCCTGTTTTGTTCTAGATCCAGGTGGATCTAGGGAGATCCGTTAGTGTTCGCACCTACCGATTTGTTCGATAACAATCCTGCAAACATAATATTCCCCTTCTAACAGTAGAAATCCTTCTCGTTGTTCGATGTACAACTCTTCTTCTAATTCTCCATTAATAAACGTTGAATTAACATCCATTAGATATACCTTGAATATTTTAGAACATGCATAAGCTAATATCAATTAATTGGTTCCATCCTATCAATTGGTGCAAAGGCATCTTCAAAATCTATACCTTCAATCTAAGTGTATCCCTTGCAAACTAACCTTTCTTTGTTTATGGTTACATATCCATCCCCATTCAGTTTCTTTTGAAAAACCCACTTTATACCAATCACATTCTTGTTCTATGGTATTGTAACTAGTTCCCATGTGTCATTCTTCTATATCTGATTTAATTATTCATCCATATCCTTAATCCATTGTTCATCTTTGTTGGCCTCTTCAAAACTGCTTGGTTCAACTGTAGATAACAATGCCAAGTGTTTTTGTTTTGTTGAAAGTATTATTCTTCTAGTTTCAACTCCTACATATTTATTCCCAATAATCTGTTCTGGTGGATGATTTTTCTAAACTCGTCGACTAGGTGTCTTAGGTGGTTTTTGTTGCTCATCATGTTCTTGTTCTACTTATAGATTCTCTTCTTCATATACTTATTCTTATAATTCAACTTCTTTTTTCAGATCTTCCTCATCATCCTAAACTTCTAAATTTTTGCTTCCTTTTTTTCCCTTCCATACATCAGTCTCATCAATCATTACATTGATGCTTTCCACAATTCTGTTGAGTCTTGGATTGAAGCATTTATATTCTCTTGCTTTTCTTGAATACCCAATTAGTATGCCTTTACCTGCTCGGGAGTCAAATTTTTCAAGCCTTCCATCTTCTCTTTTGATATAACATTTCCTTCAAATAACTTTGAAATGCTTCACATTTTCCGTTCTTCCTTTCCATAATTCGTAGGGAGAATCATCATTGTTACTTTTGAGCATTCCTTTGTTTATATGTGGACTATTGTATGTATTGCTTGTTCCCAAAATATGTCACTCAACTTGGAATCTTTCAACATGGTTCTGGCCATTTCATGTATTTTTTTGTTCTTCCTTTCGACAACTCCATTTTGTTGAGGTATCCTGCTTGTTTAGCATTGTCGTTTTAGTGCATGTTCGTCGTAGAAGTTCATGAATTCATTTGATATGAATTCTCCTCCATTGTCTAATATAAAACACTTGATTTTTAATTCCATATCAGTTTCAACCATCTCTTTTTATATCTTGAAGTGTTCACATGCCTCTGACTTCTTCTTGAGAAATAAAACTATAGTCATTCTTGTGTAGTCATCAATCAGTAGCATGAAGTATTGCTCGTCATTTTATCCCTTTGTTCTTGCAGGTCCACATAGGTAAATGTATACAATATCCAATGGATTTTTTGTGGAGTAATCTTTTTATTTGAACTTGGTCCTAGTTTGTTTTCCTTGTAGACAATGCTCACATAGAGTGTTTGTCAAATTCGATATCTTAGAAATTTCTTTCACTGCTTCCTTCCTGTTGATTTTGACAAGGTTATCAAAGTTTATGTGATCCATTCTTCTATTCCAAAGCCAAATTTCATTTTCCTTTCCTAAGAAACATCTCTCCTTCTCAATTTCATTATATACATATGTTGTTTGGAGTCCTTATATATGTACCCACCAACTTTCTTGATCCTTCTTTCCTTATCTCACGTTGTTTTGAGTCAAACAAAAGTTTTTGTCCTTGATCACACATTTGACTTACACTTAGAAGATTTTACTTCATATCTTCGACTAGTAGAACATTTTCTGTCTTGGTATATTTTCTTCCAATCTTTATTGTCCCTCTTCCTATGATTTTGGTTGAGTTATCATTTCCAAACAAAACTAATCTAGCTTGTTCCTTCTTCAGTTTCAGAAACTTGTTCTTGTCACCTATCATATGCTTTGAACAATCCTTGTCAACATACCACCCACTTTTCTTGTGTTAAGCTTGTAAAGCAAGTGAGAATTCTTCAGTATTGAATTCATCTTGATTCCTTCTCCATATTATGCGTGGTTCATGTTTGTGACTATTGGTATTCTGCTTCGGTTCCCTTGGAGGACCAGTCAGTATACAATATTTGGCCATGTATCCAAAATTGTTTCACTTGTAGCACTCTATCTCATTACTTATTGAGACAAAACTATTGTGATTTATGTTATGAGTTTCATGTGATTTCTTGAGATAATTGTTGTTTGAATTTCCYTCACATTTTCTTATGTTCTTTGCATAGTATCTATAGTTTTCATCTTTGTGACCAAAATTGTGATAAGAATACCATAAACCTAGGAAAATAGTTTGATACCTGGATGTAGGAGATATTCTAAATGGTGTTTCTCTTTTGAATCCTTCTTCTTCTTGAGATGTTGTTCACTACTTATTATGTGTTATGAATCTTCTAGGTGGTCAAGTTATTCTTTGATTTTCTTCCTAAGTACCTCTGACTATTTCTGCATAGGTGCTTTGTTCTGCTTCTTGTTTTGTCATCTTGGAGCTTGATCCTTTCTCGGTCTGCATCTAGTTTTATCCCAGTCTGAACCTGTCATAGTATGGCCTTTGATTGTTGACGATATCATCCATTATTTTGGTTATATTCTATTGATGAAGATCTCTTCTCAAAGTGACTATTTCCACTTCCAAAATTTCAATCATCTGCTCATTTTCTTCTAACTGACCTTTGAGTGTTTCTTCAATCCTTTTTTCGTATTCTACTTGGATTTTTAACTTCATGATTATCTGCTTGACTTGTTCTAATTTAAAATTTTTAGATCCTTCTTTATTCTTTAACTCTGCCTTGAGTGACTTCATTTTCTTTCTTTATTTCCCCAGTTCTTCTTAGGCACTGATAAATTCTTCTATGAGATTGACTTCGCCTTCTTCTCAAAATTTTAAAAATCTTCTTCATCATATTCTAGTTCCATGAAGAGTACTCTTTATGAATCATTGTCACTATGATCATCCTCGTCTGATGAAGAGTTGTCTTCCTTTGAGTAAATACTTTTCTTGAATAATTTATTTTTGTTCCTTCTCTTGTCTCCCTTTTGATTTTTTTTTCTTCTTAGGATCTTCTTCTTCATCACTACCTTTATTCTTAGCATAAGGAAATTTGGAAGAAAAATGACCAATATCGTCACAATTAAAACATTTCAATGGAAACATACCTTTGTACTTGTTGATTTCCCTTTTTAACTTCCTTCCAAAGTTTTCCACTTCTTCATCTTCCTCTGAATCATCGCTGCAGTTGCAATCTGGTTTTGACTTTTTGCTTTTTTACTTCTTTGTCTTCTTGGATTCTTTGAAATTTTCTTCCTTCATGATTGGATTATCTTGTTCTATCCTCATTTCATAAGCTATGAATATTCCATGTAGCTCATCCATGTTCAAACTGTCAAGATATATTATTTCTTCTAGGCATGATATCTTAGGATCAAATCTTATAGGTAGAGATCTTAGAACCTTTTGAACAATCGTTGACTCATCAACTTATTATCCCAGTGATCTGATAGTGTTCACTATCTCATCAAATCGTATAAAGTAGGTTGCAATGTCTTTATCTTCCTTTGTATTCAATTTCTCAAACTTATCTATAATGGTTTGAAGCTTAACTCCCTTGAATTTGGTATCTCCTTTGTAAATATTTTGAAGTTTATCCCAAATATCCTTTGCAGTCTTAGAATGCATAACTTTGACAAATACTGAATCATCCAGACTACTCAAAATGGTTCCTTCATCCTTTGATATGTTTTCATTGATTTTATTTCCATATTTTTCAGTTGGGGGAGTGGATGGTGTTGCATATCCATATACTACTGACTTCCAAACAAAAAATCCTTGTTTATGTAAAAAGGTTTGCATCCTTTTATTCTAAAAGGCATAGTTTTGTCCTCAAACCTTGGTGCTCCAATATTGGAATATTTCATGATCTCCTTCAAGTCATTAAATTGTTTCTTAAAGGACCTACTTCAATACCAATTGTTGGAATACTGAGAGGGGGGGATTAATCAATATGAGAACTTTATTATTATTTTTAACCACAATATGTAATGATTAAAATAATCACCAATATATCAGTAATATATCATTATCAGTATAAATCATTAGAGCATAAAAGACATCCACAGAAACATAGTACACCAGAATTTACATGGAAACCCAAATGGGAGAAAACCTCGGAATGATTTTCTTATATATCAAAAGAATACATTCATTGGAAGCACCAACTTCCCAATTCTCCAGCTACTACTGGAAGGACGCTACGACCCCCTATTCTCAGGATCCAACCTGAAGGAAGCTACAACTCCTTGAATTCTATAGCTCCAACCAGAAGGAGGATACAACCCCCTGATTCTCAAGATCCAACCTGAAAGAAGCTCCAACTCCATGAGTTATTTGGCACCAACCAGAAGGAGGATACAACCCCCTTTCCTTTCCCCATCCTACCACCCTAAAATATAAGTGTAAGCCAATTGTCCCTACCACAATCACTGCCATTGTCAGTACCATTGTCATTTTCACTGCCACAGTCACTGTCACATCAACTTGTAACATGTCAACATGTCATTGTATCCAACAACCTGTAACCCGCACCGTCAACTTGTGCTATACCAAAACCTGAACCATATCATCCATCAAATGTGCACCAACATATATGCATCAACCATGAACAATAATATATACCAACTACAACATCAATGATAAGTAGTCAATCATGTACCACATGAATACAACCTATACCACATACCATAGCATCAATCAAGTATATCCATATATCATATCATCAATGAAGAATCAATGCATGCCCCTCATGAATATGCCACCATACATCAAGTGTATACCTCAACTATGAACAATGATCTCAAAGATATGAACCATAACAAACATGCCATATGTTGAACCAGGTATACCAGAATACCTTAATCAAACATGTATCTCAAATATGTGCCAAACCCTCATCAATATGCCAAGTATACCTCAAGCATACACCACATCATAATCAAGCATAACCTTCAGAAAAACTACACATACATACCAGTACCTTTGAAGTTGATCTGAAACACCGAAATGTTGACCTGTAAGTTATCTTTTATCTTTAGGGTCCTGGTAATATAATTTCCCCCAAAATTTTCTTGTCTTTGCGGGACTAAGACATCTTGTCTCACGAGGCCTCACGTGACAGGTATATTGCAACCCATGGAGGTGCCTCGTAGGACACTACCGGTATGACCCACGGGGTCCAACTAAAATAGGGATTCCTTAGTGAACTTCTCTCTCCTCTACAACCCTGAAACTTCTGCACTCCTCTCTTATCGCTACCTCAGAATTCTCCATCACTGACTTGCCAAATAGATCACTATTTCACTAGAAGATGTTCAATAGAATGAGTGAGTGAATGTACTTGTAAATGACTCCTTGGGGTGTATTTATACTTTTTCTAAGTAACCTCTCTCCTTAAACTTAGGGGCTTCTAGAATTTCTTGTTACAACTACTTTACCCTTTCAGTAAAGACTTGTAACCAACTAGGGGCTTCTAACTTCACAAGGCCATAACTCCTCAACTGTGAGGAACTACATGGTGTACCACCTAACACCGGAAATGACACAATGAGTAATATCCATTCATGAGTGAGTTGTCTTCATTTACTTCATCCTTCATGACCATATTCCTTAATCAACTTTGGGTACCAAAACCACACCATCAGGGCATCTTCAAGAGTTGACATCAATGACAACCAATCTTTCAACATATGTATTGGCTTGGGTTTCTTTCCAGAATAGGTTCTTCTTATATAAAATAGAAACAAATGAAGTTTTCTCCTAAAGTTTAAAATATTTAGAAAAAAAAACATTTTTAATACTTGTATTAGACTCAAATACTCACAACAAATGATCAATGAAAACATCCATTATCTTCTTAATAGTTTTTTTAAGTTTAGACTTCTCTTCTAAGCTTTTGATTTTCAACTTGAGTATAGTTGCATCATTTTCCTCTCGTTGTACCCTATCCATGGTTACATGTGTAATGTATATCCTAGATACCACCAGGTCAACCAATGTAGCATTTCTTACATCCATAACTTATTCTTTAGACACACATACCACATTTTTCACATGTTTCTAATTTTCTCTTTTTTTGAACTTTCCTGGCAATCCTCTGATTCCTTTTGTTGTATGTCAAATGGTCCAATTCTGCAACTTTTTCTGACATTATCATTCATGTACCATGAGGCACCACAGTTCCAAAACACCTAGGTGTTATTCTTTTTTAATTTCATAACTCTTACCTTTATCAAGTGATATAGGTTCTTTATCAGGTCCTGAATCATCCTTTTTTCTTCCTACAGGGTCCCCTATTTTCATGTTGATTTGGTCTTGATGCTTTAAATCTATTTGCATTTCATTATTTTTCATTTTTTTTTCTTTCTCTTCAATCTCTTTTTTCTTCCACTATAGTTCTTCTAGTTTCCTTTGTTCCTCTGATTGTTGTTATTGTGGTAATTTTCTATTTTTTTCATCTTCTTGTTGCTTCTTTGCTTCTAGAAACTTCTTTTCTCCTTCTATTTTCTTTTGTGATTTTAACTTTGCCTCAAGTTTTTCCTCTTTAGCTACAATTTTCTTTTGCTCCTCTTCTTGGGTTTTTCTAAGTTTTTCAACTTCTAATCTCTGCTCAATCTGATCTTGTTTTCTTATGAGGATAAGTTGTTAATTATTATAGTTTCTTTATTCTTTAAACTTTCCTCCACTTCATTCCATGAGTGGAGATCTTGATATATTAACTCATCATCCCATCTTTCACAAGGATAAGTCCAAGACCAAGAAATATAACTACAATGTTTTGATGTTAACCCTTGTGGATCATAATTCCTAAATTGACCTCGAGGAAATATGAATTCAAGCATTAGATTCCCCTCTTTCGTGGTATGATTGGAGTTTTAAATCTTACAATATCCAATATAAAAATTATAAGCGGTGAACAGTTTATTTTTAACATCTTGGGCAAGCAAAGAGTTACATGAAGAATGGTTTGATGTGAAATTTTAGACAAAATCAATTTGTTTGGCACATGCATGGGCAACATATGAGGAGATGTTAATTCTCCAATTCCTTAATAAAGTGAATTTTTCTTGTAAATACTAGCTCCTAACGCATTTGAGTACCCCTTTATATTCCTCTATAATTCTAGGGAATTCTTTTTGAAAAATAAATGTGAATAGGGGAGCTAACAATTCATCACAAATATGAGCATAAACTATTTTGTATTTTGTTTCCCATTAGTGCCCACAATATTCATGTATAGGAATCATTGAACTTGTCCATTGCCATCCCTTCCACTAAATGTGTTGTGTGCACATACATTGTCTATAACATCCCATTTTTAACCCTTATGAACTATAATGTATTATGTAATTGTGACTTAGGTTGGTGAGGCGGTAAGTAAAAAAGGGTCTAGAGTGCCTAGGAAATGTAATACTTAATATATATTAATAAAAATACACCGTTGGTTGCAAGACGAACAAGGACAAAAGAGATAGGGGGCTATGATTCCACGAGAGAGGGGGATTGAGGGGCTAAGTCTTTTTATTATTATTTTGTTTAACCATAATTGATTTTATGGAGAAAAGGGGGTACATGAGCTTCTTGGGGGAGGCCATGTGGTTCTTGATTTCCAAGTAATTATATAAACCCATCTTTGGTTTGTTTGGGGGTGCACTTGTTCTTATTCATTCGCTGTACACCCTTCTCACGTTTTCATCTTTAGGAGCTTCATTCTTGATGAATCAATGTGCTCTTGGTCTGAGCATGGATACGAATGGTTGCATGAGGATGGATTTGGGTGAAGTTTGGGGGTCGTTATTCCCCCGGTTCGTCTTCTTCCCCTTGTTCTCTTGTTCTTCTTTCCTCTTCATTCTCTCTGGTTATTTTGTGTGCTCTTGGGCTGAGCATGGAAATGAATGGCAGGAAGAGGAGAGCCATTGTTGAATAGATATAATAATTTATTGATCATTCCAAGAGGGAATGGATGCCTGTGTGCATGAGCTTGATGCCAGTTTGGATAGAACTGTCCACAGCTAAGAATCCTTGGAGTTTCTAGTAGGGAGATTTCTTGACTAGTAGCATTGGATCCCTGGAGAGAAATGGAATAGCCTCAGGAAGTGCATGCCATAGAAAGGTGTTCATTTATTTGGGTTGTGCGGGATGAGGGGGAAAGAGAGCTAGAAATTCAGATTTGTTGTGAGGTTAGGAAACCTAAGAGTTACTTAGCCAATTGTTTTGTGTTCTTAGATTTGGCCTAGGACCCATCCTTGTGGATTCATAGCCCTGGCTCGGGGGTAACCTATTGTTGAGAGTGAAAGAACATCAGTGTCTATGTTTGGGAGGAACGTCCTTGGTCTGCATCCAGTTGGTGAACATTTACTTGCATATATAAGTTCTCTCTTTGTTTTTTGTGTAATGTTTATTTGTGTCGTGTATTTAAGTATCTATGATATATGTATTTAAAATGTGTTTGTCTGTTGATTATTTGTTTTGCATGGCACATTGTTTATCTCTTTTATGTATTTATAATGTGTTTGTTTGTTGGTTATTAGTTGTGCATGGCACGTTGTTTATCTCTTTTAGCCAATTGTTGTGTGTTTTTATATTTGGCCTAGGACCCGTCCTTGTGGATTCATAGCCCTGGATCGGGGGTGACCTACTGTTGAGAGTAAAAGAATAGCAGTATTACTCTCAACAGTGTATATGGTTTGGAGGAACGTCCTTGGTTTGCAGCCAATTGGTGAACATTTACTTGCAAAGATAAGTGCTCTATATGTTTTATGTGTAATTCTTATTTCTACTCTGTATTTAATTATCTCTGAGATATGTATTTATAATGTGCATGTCTAATGGTTATTTTTTGTGCATGGTACATCATTTATCTCTTTTATGTTGTAGCATGGATCTTGTTTAATGCATATGGTTCTTTCATGCTTGATTTCAGATTAAAAGTTGTTAGAATTCGAGATCTGTCCAGAAGCGAGTTTTTGGAGTAGTGTGGCCAGCCTGTGGGTGGCTGGGTACATGGGGCTTGAGGGGCCAAGTCTTTTTATTATTATTGTATTTAACCATAATTGATTTTATGGAGAAAAGGGGTTACATGAGATTCTTGGGGGAGGCCATGTGGTTCTTGATTTCTAAGTAATTATATAAACCCATCTTTTGTTTGTTTGGGGGTTCACTTGTTCTTATTCATTCACTCTACACCCTTCTCACTTTTCCATCTTTAGGAGCCTCATTATTTTTGAATTCATGTTCTCTTGGTCTGAGCATGGATATGAATGGAAGCATGAGTATGGCTCTGGGTGAATTTTGGAGGTCGTTCTTCCCCTGTTTCATCTTCTTCCCCTTGTTCTCTTGTTCCTCTTTCCTCTTCACTCTCTCTAGATATTTCGTGTGCTCTTGGGCTGAGCATGGGAACGAATGCAAGGAAGAGGAGAGCCATTGTTGAATGTTTGTTATAATTTACTGATCATTCCAGGAGGGAATGGATGCTCGTGTGCGTGAGCTTGATGAAAGTTTTGATATAATTGTCCACGGCTGAGAATCCTTGGAGTTTCCAGTAGGGAGATTTCTTGACGAGTAGCATTGGATCCCTAGGGAGAAATGGAATAGCCTCAGGTACTGCATGGCAGAGAAAGGTTTTCATTTCTATGGGTTTTGCAGGATGAGGGGAAAAGAGAGATGGAAATTTGGATCTGTTGTGAGGTTAGGAAAATTGAGAGCTAGTTAGCCAATTTTTGTGTGTTTTTAGATTTGGCCTAGGACCCGTCGTTGTGAATTCATAGTCCTGGATCAAGGGTGACCTGTTGTTGAGAGTAAAAGAATAGAAGTGTCTATGGTTGGGAGGAACATCCTTGGTTTGTATCTAGTTGGTGAAGATTTACTTGCAAACATAAGTTCTCTCTATGTTTTTTTTGTAATGTTTATTTCCGCTAGGTATTTAATTATATCTGAGATATGGTTTTATAATGTGCCTATATGTTGGTTATTTTTTGTGCATGGCATGTTGTTTATCTCTTGTATGTTGTAGCATGGATCTTTTTTAATGCATGTGGTTATTTCATGCTTGATTTCGTATTAAATGTTGCTACAATTCGAGATCTGTTCAAAAGCTAGTTTTTGGAGTAGTGTGGCCAACCTATGGGTAGTTGGGTACGTTACAAATTGGTATCAGAGATACTAGTTGAAACAGTGGGCCAGTATGGGTTGGATATGTTGTTCAGAGTCTCATGGTTGAGATCAATTTATGACCTTGAATTCAAAAATCTCAGGAGGAATGGCATTGCAGAGTCTACGTAGAATCTAGAGTGTCAAAGATCCTTGAAAAGGATCGTGGGATTGTGATCGACCCTTTTGAATTCAAGGTCGATCGCTACTGTGGGATCGGAGGGTAGGTGAACACGGGTCATCCGATGAAGGTAGATCCAGAATTTTGGAAAGGTTAAGTCCCAGCCATTAAATCTAGATTTTTTATTGCCAGTCGTCGATCGAGGCCAAGCATGAAAGGTAATATTTTGGAACTTCGTCGCTTCGGTGATCTTGGTAAGAAGGAAAATCCTGAAATATCGAAGGCCGAAGTTGCGAAGTCCCATCAGTTGTCTAATCTGATGGAAGGTGTGAAGAGATCTTCGTTGTTGATCATGGTCAGTCGACATTGACCACTTCAGGAGTATGTGACTCCATGAGTTTTTAACTTTGTTGAATTGTTACAGCCCGGAGCCTCGAAGCGTCGAAGGCCCGTAATTCCTGTCGATTGTTAGATCGAGGGAAGGACTTCAGGAGTGTTGTGGGCCATCTTATATAGAAAGTGTAGAGGGGTAGAGAGGTTTGGACTTCGAAACTTCGCCACTCCGGGGATTACTAAGCATGTTGCAGAGAAAAACCCCAAAGAACCGGAGCCTCGAAGTGTCAAATTCACTAAGTGTAAATCCGTGAGGTCACATGGACTATGGGATCTGGAGTAGTGATTGTGGATCATCCATGCAGTCGATGACGTGGATTATGCCATGTGGCAGGGGTGTCGTGTTGGGACATCTGTCACCCAGATTTAGTACCTTTTGGACATCGATCTATTCATTTTTTCAGTGACATGTGGCACATGTGCCACGGGTCCTCGTCACCCTAGGTGATGTCAACGTGTCATGTCATCTCTGGGAGTATGTGACTCCGGGGGTTTCGAGGTTTCTAATAGTGAAAAAATTCAAAACCAAAGTCACAAAGGCACGCAAATTGTCAATCTAAGATCCCTTCGGAACCTTTCTCGACAGTTGGATCAAGCATAGGTAAGTACTTCAGAGGATTGTCACTTCGAGGAAGTGGAAGACTCGAGAATGGAAATATCTCGGAGCCCTGAAGCACCAAATTTCCTAAGTGTGTGAGGATCGTCCATATAAATTATTTACTAAGTCTCGGTCGTCCGATTGATCTGTGGATGAACAGGGAAGTACTTCGGAAGATTGTCACTCCGGGGAAGTAGGAGACTTGGGAATGGAAATATCTCAAAGCCCCGGAGCGCCGAATTTTTGAATTGGTTGAAATTAGTCCATCTCAACATGAGATTAAGTCACAACCATCGATCTTGTTGAAGCCTCCATATGGGGGCGGGACCGTCCATTCGGTGGGAGATTAAATCTCAACCGTTCATTTTTGCTAGTGGAATTATTAAAGGCTTCGGCAAAGTGTAACTTCGGGGGGGGACAAAAGTTGAAAAGGGAAAATAGTCGAATGTCGAAGTCCGGAGGACTTGATCCCAGCGTCGGTCTCATGACAAGGTAAAGGGGTTGTTTATAAGTGCGAAGGGCCTAGAAGTGAATAAGCCCTCGGACATTATCTTCAAAGTGGGTCTTTTTCGAGAACCCATAACTTTCAGCTCCGATATTGAATTGGGGCGAAATTTCAGTTGTTGAAAAGATGATCTAGAGGAGAATGACTTGGAATCGTTATATTTTTGGATAATTGTTATAATTGATATTTTATTTTTTTCATGAATTAAACAAAAAAGGTACCTGTAAATTTAATTGAAATTTTTTGTATGATATGTATAATTCTAACAAGATGATTTCTTGCAGATTTTGGTAGGATTAGAGGTACAATCAGATCAATTCCAGTTTAGGATCAAATGTTAGGGTCATGGGAGCATAAAAGAGTTTACAGGAGTTGGATGAGCCAATCAATAGCTACAGATAAAGTAATGAAAATGGGATAAAGAACTCAAGAATGGTGGAACAAAAGTATTAGTCAACAACCTTAGAATCTGAATAAATTGCAGGTACAACAAAAGTAAGAGTCCTCACATAGGATATGAAGCTAGCAGGCTAAATATTTCATGGATGTGCATAAAAGGAAAACTATGATTGTCTAGCCTTGAAGGAAGAGAGGGTAGACAACTGCAATGCTTAAGTTTGAAATAAATCCACTTCTAGTATCAGAGTTCACAGTGGAAGAACGATGCTAGTGCAGATAAATTGAATGCTCTCTCACTTGAAAAGTGTCACTGAATGAAAATGGACTTCCATTGGGAAATGGTATTAAGTGTAAAATATATGGCTTCACATGGAAATGTTAATAAAGTAACCTAATGGACAACTAGGAGTAACAGTATTTGATTCAAGAATGTTGTAGTAGAATAATGGAATGTTTGAGATACTTCATTACACGGTGTTGGAATGTTTCATAAAGGTAAAGTTGGACATGACTATGCAAAAGGAGTTGTTGTGATATTGGTTGGATTGCAGGATGGCCAAGTGGAACTCGACTAGAAATTATTCAGACCAGGGAACAATAGTTCAAATGAGAAGAATGAGAGCAGGCAAGGCAGCAAGTATCTGAAGGAGTTCAAGGACAACCAGCTACAACAGAAATAGATAAATAAATAAGTGAATTAAAACATAAATGCACCAGAGTGCATGAGGCATACAATGAAGTTAAATTGCATATGCATTAGTAGGCATGCCGACAGTGAATTATTGGTGCATATGGATGTGTAATTTTGCATATGTACATGCTTGGATATGCATATAACATGCTTGTGAACTTATAATAGTCTATTATTATGAAATAATGTTTGAGTATGACTAATGATGGATTATCTATTTAGGAAAAATGATATCGCAGGGTTAAATGTGTGGATGTTGTGGTTGCTTATGATTTTTATCTAGGTGAAGACCCATGAGGGTGGTAAGAATGGTGATCAGAATGATGAAGGAGGAAGTATGTGAGCTTCTACAAATATCAGTTGGTTAGATAGCAACAAGTAGGTTGATAACAACCACGGAGGTATGCATATATTTTATGTTGATGCATACATGTTGAAGGGGATTGAGGTAAGAATTACGTCAGTTTATTTTCAATATTTAAATTGATATGTAATGGCCAAAGGCCTAGAGTATGTAAATGTTGTTGATGCTAGAATGCATTTAGATAAACTGTTGGTTGCATATTATGTTATGATTGGTTATGGGATCATAAATGGGTTAATTCAAGAGATGTACTCCTTCTATAACAATGAATATCCATAGATCTAGTCATGTGTTAGACCACAATATGGTTGGATATGGAAGGGCTATAACACTATGTGAGTGCTCAATGGTATCTATTGTATATTTGATGTTTGGACTGCAACCTCTTTCCCGACACTGAAGAGAGCTTAATAATTATATTCTTAGTGTTGTGTTTGGGTTGAAAATGAAGGTATCCAAATAGTCAGGCAAGCAGTAGGAAGTGTGTGGATGATGTGTTGATTCATTGGCCAAACCTTCTAACTCGTCATGTTGGAATGCATGACATAGTTATGTGGTATTATGTAGTCAATGCATAGATGCATTGTATAGATCTGGCCATGGGTATTGGCACATTGATTGTTATTTTACTTAAAAATTAATTGTTGCATTATGAAAAGTATGTGGTGCTAAGAATACATAATGATGGATAGATGCATTATATTTAATATGAGTACTAGTTGAAGGTGATTACATTGTTGTTGTTACAATTTCAAGATATGTTTTGGAGCTATTAAAAATGTTACAAGTACAAGAATCATTGAGTGCATTTGGGGTGAATGCATGTATATACTATATAACATAGAAATGATTATGCTAACAGATGAAATGATGTAAGTATTTCTAACTCATGAATTTGAAAACACTTCAGGAATTGTTAGATATTACAACAAGGAAGTTATAGGTTAAAGTAGATACATAATGATAAATGAAAGAAAATCTATGTTAAAGGGACAAAGTAATAAAAATATCTCTGGATAGAAGAAAGAAGAGATGGGTTGATAATACATGTGTAAAGAGTTGATGGAAGTGATTGAATTATAGTTGTAAACAATTATGAGATCACTTTGTGATTTTGTTTTGAATTGTTACCATGAAAATATATATATCCTGTACATGAGATACTGACAATTTGTTTGGTTGAGGAATGTTGAAATTGCATGAAGAAAGGGAATTGGATATGG
>SNQJ01S0147431.1:0-23817 GCA_010110895.2 Picea sitchensis
TTATTTTTTAATTCTTCTTTTACTATTGCTAGTGTATCCTCCTCTTGTTGTTCTTTTATACCAAAAATTATGAGGTTCAAGGCTCTTTTGTTACGCTCATGGTCCAGTTCGATTAGCTTATTCATTTCCTCTTTGATGGGTTTTATATCCAATTTGTTTTCCATATTACTGACGGTCAAATTGTTGGTTAGTTTTTCTTCTAGCTCTTTAATCCTATCTCTCAAGTTGTAGTTTTCTTCAACCCCTCCTTCTTGGGTTGATTGTTTATGTTTTTCCATTTCTTGAATTATATCCTTCATTGTTTGCAATTCACTCTTGAACCCTAAGAATCTATAATCTATTTGAGTTTGAATGGTATCTTTAATTTTTTTATCAATCATTGCATCTATCTCTTTTTGGAGTTTTACATCTCTTTCTTCACTTCTTTTTTCTAATGTTTCTAACTCTATTTGGATTTTGGCATCTCTCTCTTCTCTTCTTTTTTCTACTGATTCCATATAATCGTAAAGGATATCTAGGGTGATTTTGGGGGGCCTTCCCTTGTTAGGATGAGTTTTTGGAATAGGTGGTGGAGTGACATTTATTAATTTACAAGTGCAAAGGAACACATAAAATCCAATTTCTATTTTTAAATTTTGTGTAACTTGCTATCTTTTTTGAAGTGCAATTTCAATTCTTTAATAACTCTACCACATTTTTGTAATCTCCCTCTAAATACAAAAGGCATACTTTTAACTAGGCTACAACGTGATATTACATAATTTTATTCTAGATTTCATGATGTTACCATAAGAAGGCATGATAGATATTTGGTCGCAATAATTTTAAGCACGTTCTCTTAATGATTTTGGTTTAATTTCTTAAATTAAGAAAAAGCTAGGTGAGAAATATCATGTCTATTATATATATATAAGAATAAGAGTGGCATTTATTAAGGTTTGTACGATTTTTTAATTTACAAGTGCAAAGGAACACATAAAATCCAATTTCTATTTTTAAATTTTTGTGTAACTTGCTATCTTTTTTGAAGTGCAATTTCAATTCTTTAACAAGAGTTGCGTGGCAGCGTAGTCCCTACCAAGCATGTTACAAGGTAAATTGTGGAAAATGGGGTCGAATTGTAAATGATGGAAGTGTTTGGTGCAAAATGTATATCACGGAATTGTTGTGTGCAACATGTATATCACGGAACATGGGGCATAAAATTTCATTAGCGCTAAGGCACGACCCCGCGGAGAGATAATTGGTTAACTGTTGAAAGGACCAGTGGAACTGTAGATGACACAAGTTTTGGGTGCAAGATCTATAATAGTGCGTCGAAATGTAAATGAAGGAAGTGTTTGGTGCAAAATGTATATCACGGAAGTGTTGTGTGAAACATGTATATCACGAAACATGGGGCATAAAATTTCGTTATCCCTAAGGCGCGACCCTGCGGAGAGATAATTGGCTAAGTGTTGAAAGGAATTGTGATCGGTCGGGCTCATGATGTGATGATATAGCACCAATCGACGAGTTCAAAAAAAGTCAGGTTCAAGTTTAAATATATTTATTAAAATTGTATTTATATTAATGTATCATAATAGATAATTTGTGGTCCAAATGCAGACCATGTTCCAATATGTGGAGGAATTGCAAACCATAGAAGTTTTTGGTGCAATATGTATACAGCGGAACTGTAGATGACGCAATTTTTGGGTGCAAGATCTATAATAGCGCCAACCCGGGGGTCGAGCGAACCACTGAGTTGTCATGAGTACAAGCAGAATATATATACAATTTGACAGGCAGGGCCTTGCGTCTCCTTAGGATCCCTTGTGATGATTGTTTTTCCTCTCTACTATATTTCTCGTTACTTAGTCGTTTTCTGAAAATTTCCCAATGGGCGCGTTGGCGGACGGACGGGTTCACATTTGCGCCTGTGCTTTTATATCATGACTCCGACCGACCGCTAACATCCACTTTGAATGACGAAAGTGTTTGGTGCAAAATGTATATCACAGAAATGTTGTGTGCAACATGTATATCACGGAACATGGAGCATAAAATTATGTTAGCACTAAGGCACGACCCCGTGGAGAGGTAATTGGCTAAGTGTTGAAATGAACTGCGGTCAGTGGAGCTCATGATGTGACGATATAGGACCACTAATTTAAATTGTATTTATATTAATGTATTGTAATAGATAATTTGTGGTCCAAATGTAGACCATGTTCCGATATGTGGATGAAATGTAGAGAACATAAGTTTTCGATGCAAGATGTATACAGCGGAACTGTAGATGATGCAAGTTTTGGGTGCAAGATCTATAATAGCGCATCGAACTGTAAATGACGGAAGTGTTTGGTGCAAAATGTATATCAAGGAAGTGTTGTGTACAACATGTATTAAGTATATTTATTAAAATTGTATTTCTATTAATGTATCGTAATAGATAATTTGTGGTTCAAATGTAGACCATGTTCCAATATGTGGACGAATTGCAGACCACGGAAGTTTTTGGTGCAATATGTATACAGCGGAACTGTAAATGACGCAAGTTTTGGGTGCAAGATCTATAATAGCGCCAACGCGGGGGTCGATCGGGCTCTCGTAAATCGTTGTTGAATAATAAAAAAATTGGTTTTTAATGGCAATAAGTGAACCACTGAGTTATCACTAGTAGAAGAGAAATATACATACAATTTGACAGGCGGGGCATTACCTCTCCTCAGGAGCCCTTGTCACCCTTTTTTGAAGCCCGTACGACCGGTTTTCCTCTACTAGATTTCTCGTTACTTAGCCTTTTTTCCGAAAATGTATCAATGGGCGCTTTGGCAGATGGACCGGTTCACATTTGCGCTTGTGGTTTTATATCGTGACTCCGACCGACCACTAACCATTCGATGCCTGGCCACTTTTCAAATCACGGATTTCCGGATAGGTGGGCTTTATAACCGAGGTCGAATTGTATATGACGCAAGTGTTTGGTGAAAATTGTATATCACGAAAGTGTGGTGTGCAACATGTATATCACGGAACAGGGGGCATAAAGAAATCGATAGTGTCAAGTCGCGACGAATTGTAGAGTACGGAAGTTCAGGTTCAAGTTTAAGTATATTTATTAAAAATTGTATTTATATTAATGTATGGCAATAGACAATTTGTGGTCCAAATGTAGACCATGTTGCAATATGTGGAGGAATTACAGACCACAGAAGTTTTGGGTGCAATATGTATACAGCGGAACTGTAGATGACACAAGTTTTGGGTGCAAGATCTATAATAGCGCCAACCCGTGGGTCGTTGTTGAATACGTTTTTTTGGTTTTTAATGGAAATAAGAGAACCATTGAGTTGTCACGAGTAGAGGTGGAATATATATACAATTTGACAGGTGGGGCCTTACGTCTCCTGGGGATCCCTTGTCACGACCATTTTTCCTCTCTACTATGTTTCTCGTTACTTAGTCATTTTTTCTGAAAATGTCCCAATGGGCACGTTGGCAGATGAACCGGTTCACATTTGTGCTTGTGCCTTTCAATCGCAACTTCGACCGACCGCTAACATCCACTTTGAATGACGGAAGTGTTCAGTGCAAAATGTATATCACGAAAATGTTGTGCGCAACATGTATATAATGGAATATGGGGCATAAAATTTCGTTAGTGCTAAGGCGCGACCCTACGAAGAGATAATTGGAAAAGTGTTGAAAGGAATTGCGGTCGGTCAGGCTCATGATGCGACGATATAGGACCATTAATTTAAATTGTATTTATATTAATGTACTGTAATAGACAATTTGTGGTCCAAATGTAGACCATGTTCCAATATGTGGAGGAATTGTAGACCACGGAAGTTTTTGGTGCAAGATATATACAGCGAAGTTACAGATGACGCAAGTTTTGGGTGCAAGATCTATAATAGCGCATCGAACTGTAAATGACGAAAGTGTTTGGTGAAAAATGTATATCAAGGAAGTGTTGTGTGCAACATTTATACCATGGAACATGGGGCATAAAATTCCATTAGCACTAAGGCGCAACCCCGCGAAGAGATAATTGGCTAACTATTGAAAGGAACTACTGTCGGTCAGGCTCGTGATGTGACAATACAGGACCAATCGATGAGTTCGGAAAAAGTCAGGTTCAAGTTTAAATATATTTATTAAAATTGTATTTATATTAATGTATTGTAATAGATATGTTGTGGCCCAATTGTAGACCATGTTGCAATATGTGGAGGAACTGCAGACAATAGAAGTTTTTGGTGCAATATGTATACAGCAGAACTGTAGATGACGCAATTTTTGGGTGCAAGATCTATACTAGCGCCAACCCGGGGGTCGGTCGGGCTCCCGTAAATCATTGTTGAATACATTTTTTTGTTGTTGTTAATGGAAATAAGCGAACCACTGAGTTGTCAAGAGTAGAAGCAGAATGTATATACTATTTGACAGGCAGGGCCTTACGTCTCCTTGGGAGGCCTTGTCACAATCGTTTTTCCTCTCTATTATATTTCTCATTACTTAGTGGCTTTTCCGAAAATGTCCCAATGGGTGCGTTGGCAGACGGACCGGTTCACATTTGCGCTTGTGCTTTTATATCGTGAGTCTGACCGATCGCTAACATCCACTTTGAATGACGGAAGTGTTTGTTGCAAAATGTATATCACGGAAATGTTATATGCAACATGTATATCGCATAACATGGGGCATAAAATTTCGTTAGTGCTAAGGCGCGACCCCACGGAGAGATAATTGGCTAAGTGTTGAAAGGAACTGTGATCGGTCGGGCTCATGATGTGACGATATAGGACCATTAATTTAAATTGTATTTATATTAATGTATTGTAATAGATAATTTGTGTCCCAATTGTAGACCATGTTCCAATATGTGGAGGAGTTGTAGAGAACGGAAGTTTTTGGTGCAATATGTATACAGCAGAATTGTAGATGACACAAGTTTTGGGTGCAAGAACTATAATAGCGCGTCAAACTGTAAATGACAGAAGTGTTGGGTGCAAAATGTATACGACAGAAGTGTTGGGTGCAAGATGTATATAACGTAACACGCGGGATAAGAATGCAATAGCACTAAGTTGGGACGACGCGGTGAGATATTTGGCCAAGTGTTGAAAGGGAGGGTGGTTGGTCGAGTTCCTGATATGAAGATATAAATGGAAATGAGGATTTGACAGTCCACTAACCGATCAACCTGGGGACAATCCAGAAGCCCGAGAAAATCAGGTTCAAGTTTAAAGGGATTTTGTTTATGTTTATTTAAAATCAAGAGCCCGAGAAAGTCAAGTTCAAGTTTAAAGGGATTTTGTTTATGTTTATTAAAAATGTATCCATATTAGTGTATCTTACTAGATTATTTGTGGTCCAAATGCAAACCATGTTCGAATTTGAATGGTGTTTTGGGTTGGATTGTTTTTGCTCAAACCTACAAGGAACAAAGAAAAATTATTCATGACTTTACATTTTGTATATCAAAGAATATATAATTTCTCCAGAAACATGCAAAAAAGATCTTGTGAGAAAATGGGATATCTATCACAGATGTCAATATATTAACCCTTCTTTTCCATCTTCTATACTATCTTTTATCACGGAATTTTTGTGTGCAAAATGTATATGATGGAAGTGTTGGGTGCAAGATGTATATAACGGAACACACGGGATAAGAATGTGATAATGCTAAGTTGGGATGCCACACTGAGATATTTGGCCAAGTGTTGAAAGGGGTGGTCATCATTCGGGTTCCTAATGTGAAGATATAGATGGAAATGAGGATTTGACAGTCCGCTAAATGATCAACCCGCGGACAATCTAGGAGCCCGAGAGAGTCAAGGTCAAGTTTAAAGGGATTTTGTTTATGTTTGTTTAAAATGTATCCATATTAATGTATCTTTCTAGATTATTTGTGGTCCAAATGTAAATCATGTTCGAATTTTAATGGTGTTTTGGGCTTGGATCTTTTTTGCTCAAACCTACAAGGAACAAAAAAAAAATACATGACTTTACATTTTGTATATCGAAGAATATTTTGCAATGTAGGAAACTGCAATACATGCACAATATAGAACAGGAACATGTACAGTGAAATGATTTAATTTTAGGAAGAAATACAAATTCCAAATAACAACACCAAACATTGAATATCCGCATAGAACAACCTAAAATATTTATATTTAGATAAACTGGGTCACAAAATACATTTGAGAATATTTCCCAAAAAAAACATTGTCTTCGAATTTGCAAAAAAAATCTATAGTTCAGTACATATTCTGTGAAATAAAAATGTGTTTGTCAGAATGATTCTGATTGTGACTTCCACCGACTACGAAGCAAAGATGTACAAGAATGAAGTTTGCAGAAAGCAGAAAGTCGACGATGGAAAACATCAAAACCTAGCAAGAAGAAAGAGAAAATTGTCAGATCTAGATTAAAGCTTTGTTAGAATAAGTGGATGAAGACAGAAGAATGTAATTAGTATCAACTTACTATGATGGTGTTCCATGGCTTGTCATTTTTTCACTGATGTCCTTTTATTTCCTTCCTCGGCTTTGATCTTCATTGGTAATCTGGTCGACAACTTTTTTCAACCATTCTTCTATGTAGCTCCTCATGGGTGCCATGTTCATTTCATGCTGGATTTTTATATTGAAGAGTTCACTTTCCAAGTCCCTTAGATCAATAGACAAGTTGTGTAATGCTTCTTGAATATTTTTGTTTCTAATTGCATAACCAACTAGCCAAGTTTTCACGTCATCTTCACCATATTCAAGAATGCCATAGACATTTTCAAATGACAGTCTTTTATAGATATAAACTTGATCATCAAATGCTTGTTTGGTTAAAAACAACGAGTTTAATATCAATTTTGGGTCCTGGACTTCATTGGTGTTGCTAGCTAAATCTATCTCAGTTAGGTTCTTGAATAGTTTATCTCTTTTAGATATGGTCTGGCTACATTCTTGAACAATACCAATCAGGTTCTTTACCTTTTCTTTCCATCATGCGTTTAGCTGGTCTATTCAATAGAGGGAAGGGACATCCTCTTGCCTTCTTCTAGATTTCTTCATACCTGTAACTTCAAAAGCAAATGGTAAAAGTGCATCGAGATAAAAACCTTGCTCGTTCTTGAGATCTGCTTGCAGATACTCATGAAAAGAATGCGCTCTTGTTCCAAAAGAGACCATATTCTTGGACATCTCCCAAGCTTCTGTTGTTAATTCCATTCTTTTGTTTATATTCTTTTTCACATAGTATCGGGCCGATGTGAGAAGTTTTACTTATCCTTTTAACTTTGGCGCAAGTGTGGTGGACCCGACCATTGCTAGAGGAGTAGCAAACAGTGGAAGAGGCATTAGAGTTGCCTCCAATTATTTGATTCGCGTCTTTAACATGAGGTTATCTGTTTTAAGGCCACTAATAGAGTTTTCTATAGCATCTCCAGTTGCTCGGTTCATCTTGGATATCTGGGAAGGGCGCATGTTGCGTAGGTTGAACTCTGAACAAGATGTGCCTTTCTTATTCTTTACATCTCTGTTTTCAATAATCAATTTTTTTGATTCCCTGTCAAACACAGCGCTCTGAAATGCAAAAGACTCTTCTTCGTCCAAAGTATCTATGCCAAGTATATCCATCCTGGGATTGTGATGAGAAGTGTTTTCTAAGTGATCGTCGTCAGGGAACAATTTTTCATTGTCAATTTCTAGTTTCATATCTTTGAGGGAGAGATCATAGATATCAATTTCTCCCCTCGGTCCCTCCTGTTCTTGGACTATTGTTTTCCTTTTTTTGCCCATGGGAAGCTTGTGACAACTTTCAATTTTTCCAGAGGGAGGGTTCTTATCTCCTCCTCCGCCTGAAGAATTATGTGTGACTTTGTTACTTGGGTAAGTCATTGGAGTACTGCCACGAGATGTTGTGGTCTTGGCTATGGCAATCGAGGATTGGTCACTTTTTTGACCTGGGTCTTTTCGGTTCTACTTGTGCAAATCATTGGTACTAGTTCAGAGTTCATTCAGGATAGTGTAAGTGAAAGAATTGTTGAAGTGGTTCCTGACCATGAAATCCCGGACTTTCCAAGGCATAGACATAAATTGTCATTTACTTTTTGCAAGAAACAAAATCAACCATTAGATGTACTCCCATGTTATTCCAGTAAAAAACATTATAGAAGATATGTGACATGGAAGGAAGCAAGGATTTTGTTTAGACCCGAAAATCCTTATAACATTATAGTTCTCTATTTCTTCTATTGTGTCCCTCCTATCAAGGAATATTGTCGGCTCGCCAGAGAACCGGGAGAAATACCTTCCAAATATCAACGCTTTAAAAAATGAAACAAAATAATTGAAGACCTTATAAAATAGTTGGCAAGCATCGTGTCTCCATAATTTTTGGCACGAGAATGTTAATGGGTCAAATTCAGAGTTCACCTTCCTACACATAGATAGTCCAGGAAATGGATAGCAAGTCGGCACGACGAAAATTAAATAAGGTGGCATAAAGAATTTTTTTTGCCTCCTGTATTACAATAACTGGGAAGAGTTTTGAATGGAAATCATCTTGGGGAAATGGAAGATGGTTTCTTGCTTGACCGTAAAATATAAAATATACACAAGCATCTAAGAGATGTCAATTTCACTTGCTTGTATCGCTTTCCTCATGAAAATGAATGCAATCTGCCAAAAAAAAAATTTACATGCACTGACCTGTAATATGGCCATGTCCTGAGGAGCAGGCACCAGGTCCCCTAATAACTTCGGCAAGAGGTCTAGTCCATTTCCATTCTTCTTTAAGAATTGCTTACAATTCTTTCCCTAGAAAGTAGGTGTTGGATCGGGAAGTGTTAACATCTTTCAAAATACTTTAGGTGATAGGGAGATTTGGAAATGGTCGCCCATCTAGACAATCCACTGGTTTAGAATATAGTTCTCGTTGCAGCACGTGACCAAGTCCTTAAAGTTAAAAAGAAAAAAAGAAAAAACAAGGATACAATGTGTCGTTGCAATTTCATATGTGGAGATATGTTTCATCTGGGTAGAAGTGGACGTGTAGTAGTCATAAGCTATGGACCACTGAAAACGCTAGTCCTCATGCCCGAAAATATTCAGGGTATCTCCACAGACATGGTGTTGAGTTGCTGCCATAAGGTGATGAAAACCTTCCTTTACTCCTTATTGTATTTAAAATGGAAACTGCAACATTATAATACAATCTCTGGTAAATCTTGGGTCAATGTGTTTTAATGGCAAATGCCCTCGACCTTTTCGCCTTTTAATGCCAATATTTTCAAAGCTAATAAAAGCGTCATCAATTTGCATTGGGAAAGCATGCAAAGATGGCAGGTAAATCGAGAAACTACTGAAAAGTGGGGAAAACATTGACAACTGTGTAATATAACTGGATTTTGACAAAAGCAAGTTCAAGTCAGAAGATAACTTGTTGATATTTACTTAAACAAATTCCATATTATTTTATTTTATTGTTGTTCTTTGTGGCCCAAATGCAAACTATGTTCAAATTGGAATGGTGGAGCAACATTTCTATATGCAAGCAGAGCCTCAGATATGCAAACCTGTAAGGTTCTAAAATTATGTGCACAATATTAAAGAGCGACATCATGTGAACACCTTTGTAGATGACAACGAGCTAGCACAATATCGAATTATTTCTACGATGACGTCCTTAAAAAACATAAAAAACCATCATTCTTTTGCGAATTCAAGATTGACAAAAGAAACTAATCAAATTCTATAATATTTTCCCATAAATGCATTTTAATGGGAGATTACCTCGATCTTTTCGCTTATTAATGCCAATGTTTTCGAACATCTGTGAACTGTCACCAGTGAAATCATAATTAATGTCTATTGGGAAGGGGCAAACGTGGTGGGCATGGACGAGAATTAAATATGCTTTGGTACTTTTTTTAACTTGGGAGTCACGCAAGTTTTGGATGGAAGATGTATACTCGGAACACGGGGAATGAGAGTTCGATAACATGTACCCGAGAACCCATGGCCATAATATTGGCTAAGGAAACGAAAGCGCTCGGGAGGACTCGTGATGTCAAGATATAGATGGATATATAATTTGTGAGTTTGATAAAGAATGAGGCTTGCGAGTTGGAGGAGTCTGTGGTCGAATTTTAGATAACTGGAGTTTTGGATGCAAGATGTTATCCGAACACGGGGCATGGAAGTTAGATAATGCATTGGGGGGGAACCCGCGGTCATAAAATTGGCTAACTGTTGAGACAAAGAGGGAAATATATCAATAGATGCTTTGAAATATCAACAGATGTTGGGAAAAATGAGTCGCACGCTTCGAATCCAGGTCAAATTGTAGATCACCAAAGTTTCAGGGGAAATATGTATACCATGCACATGGGGTATGAGAGTTGGATGGCACCCACACAGGAACCCACAGCCATAAAATTCGTGAACTATGAAAATGAACGGCGGTCGGTCAGACTCGTGATGTAGATATATAGATGGACATGAAATATGCCACTACGTCATCTGGGAACCCGCGAGCATAGACATGGATCACCCAAGTTTTGGATGGAAGATGTGTATTCACAGCAGGGGGAATGAGAGTTCGATAACATGTAGCCAAGATCTCGCGGCCATAAAATTGGCTAAGGAAACGTAAGCACTCGGTCAGACTCATGATGTCAAGATATAGATGGATATACAAATTGTCAGTTCGATAAAGAGTGAGGCTTGGGAGTTCAAGGAGTCTGGGGTCGAATTGTAGATGGGTAGATAGTGTTAGATAGTTGATAGGGATCACCATCCGTAAACAATCACAATCTTGAGCCCGACAGCCCTGGAGTCCATCTGTCGATTTGTATATCGCGGAACTCTGAGTGTTGTTTGGAGGACACGGAACAATAGAAGTGCAATGTTGAGCCACCGGCCCGCAAGTCTGCCTGTCAATTTCTATATAGCGGAACTCTTGGGTGCTATTTGTAGGACACGGAACAATAGAGGCCCAATTTTGAGCCCGCCAGCCTGAGAACCCGCGATCCAAAATGTGGCTAAGTATGGAATGTGGGATCTATACATGCTCTATAAAATTGGCTAACCGTTGAGACGAACAGGGAAATATATCAACAGATGCTTTGAAATATCAACAGATGTAAAAATGAGTCGCAAGCTTCGAGTCCGGGTCAAATTGTAGATCAATGAAGTTTCGGGCGTAAGATGTATACCACGCACACAGGGCGTGAGAGTTGGATGGTGACCACATAGGAACAATCGGCCATAAAATTCGCGAACTATGAAAACGAACGGCGGTCGGTTGGACTCGTGATGTAGAGATATAGATGGACATGAAATATGCCACTCCGTCGTCTGGGAACCCGCGAGCATAGACATGGATCACCCAATTTTTTGATGGAAGATGTATACTCGCAACACGAGGAATGAGAGTGTGATAACGCGTAGCCGGGAACCCGTGACCATAAAATTGGCTAAGGAAACGTAAGCGCTTGGTCGGACTCGTGATGTCAATATATAGATGGTTATACAAATTGTCAGTGTGATAAAGAGCGAGGCTTGGGAGTTCGAGGAGCCCGGGTTCGAATTATAATGGGCATGGGAGTTCAATAATGCATTGGGGAGGAACCCGCGGCCATAAAATTGGCTAATTGTTGAGATGAATTGGGGAAAATGTCAACAGATACTTTGAAATATCAACAGATGCTGGGAAAAATGAGTCGCAATATTTGAGTCCGGGTCGAATTGTAGATCATCGAAGTTTTGGGTGCAATATGTATACCATGCACACGAGGCATAAGAGTTCGATGGCGCCTTCGCAGGAACCGGTGCCCATAAAATTCACGAACTATGAAAACAAACGGTCGTCGATCGGACTCGTGATGTAGAGATATAGATGGACATTAAATCTGCCACTCCGTTGTCTTGGGAACCCGCGAGCATAGACATGGGACTAAGTATAGAATCGGAAATGGATAATAGAGGGGAAGAAAAAAAGGCGAGAATGGCTAAGTATAGAACAGGGAAAAGAAAGGGAGGTAAGAACTGACATGAAAGAAAACTTTTACATAGAAACACATGAAAAGAAAAGATGGAGTACAAATTTATTTATTTCAAGATAGCAGCACAGAAAATATAATTGACACGAAGAAAAGTCAATATACAAGAAGATATGGAGTGTCAATGTACAGGAAGATATGGGGTGTCCAAGGAGAGGAAAAACAAAACAAAGTTGCAAACCATTTCAACAAATACAGACACAGTAAACGAAAAACTATTGGTTATGGAAGACGGGCAGAAAAAACGCACCTTTGCATGGATTCTTCTACATTCCTAGTTAGGGTTTCTTTGCGGTGTCTATTTTTCCTATTTGTTTATATGAACAAAAGAAAAAAACAAAGCAGACATGAACATAAGTTGACATGTAAAGAAAAAATCAAGCACTATGTACATAGACAAAATAAAATAGAATAAGAGGAATAGAGTAACAGATAGTGTTAGAAGAATGTACCTTCTTCTTTTTTTGGTTCATTCAAGTTTCTCTTTGCACACACACACATATATATATTTCAAAAAAAATATTTGTGACCAAAAGAAATTACAAACCAGGGAAAAATAAGAAGTTGGATATCTCGATTTTCAGCAACAAGATAGACAGATATGGTTTGAATCATACAAATATGATTCTACAATATGCTTGATTTATATTTCATAATTCAAGTGAAACACCAACTATGTGGTGACTAGACTAGTATGTGTACAAACCAGGGAAAACTAAGAAGCTGGATAATTATTTTTTTTATATTTTTTTTTGCAATTTATACATTTATGCTTTGAAACATAGAAATATGACTTTGCAATATGTTTGGTGTATATTTCATAATTCAAGTGCAATACCAATTGTATCGGGATCAGACCAATATGTGTCTAAGATAAAGATGTTGTATTGAGGAATGGGCACATTTGACCACACATGGTCAATAAGTGTGTTTTTCACATGGCTTGTGTTGTTCAAAAGAAAGCGGAGGTTGTATTTGCACATGTATTTTTCCAATTCTTTTGTTCTGGCATTACTTTGTAGCATGTCAATATTGAAGTCTCCTACAATCACAATGGGTTCGTTCATATGGAAATGACCTAATGCATTGGAAATAACATTTAGTATGTTGGAGAATGTTGCATGGGAGGTAGAATATAGATTCAGTATTGCAATTTATGTTCCATGGTAAAATATATTTGCAAGCACCATCTCAACATTATTTTCTTTGAAATGTACATGGTGCAAAATTGGTACATGTTTTTTCACCAATATCATTACCCCATGTGTAATGTAACTTGATATGAAATTGTGATTTAGAAATTGTTTGTTTTGCATGCATAATGCCATGTATGTTTCCTGCAAGCACAGAATATTGGATTGCATTGTATCCTAGTCAATGAGTATATCATCCAGGTGTGCATGTAAGTTTCGTGTGTTAAGTGAGAGGATTGATATAGATGACTTTGTTTGTATAGATTGGTAATCATACTGCAGTTGACATTTTGTGGTAGTCCTGAGGCGATCAATTTCAATATCAAATTTTTGTTTGACTTTGAAGTTATCTTTTGTAAGAGGACTTAGTAAATACAAGGAGTCTATGCTTCTAACATGGGACAGTGATGTGTATACAAGTCCATGTATCCGAATTCAAACAGGTTGAAATGCAATATTATCAAGTGTTAGTCCTTGCGATCTGTGGATTGTACGTGCTCATGCAAGTTTAATTGGAAACTGTTTTCGAATATTTAGTTGACCTGTATTAGTTGATGTTGATACTGGCTTTGATATTCACAAAATAGGTGTCCAATCGCTTGTAGTGTTTGACTTATATATATAAGCCAACTTGCTTGCTTGTCGCTTGCCTATATGCAGTTCATGGAACCTAATCCAAAGGACATCAAGTTTTTTTGTTTTCATATAGCCTTTGAGTATTCCATCTGCACCATTGACCAAGCCATCCTATGAATCATAGTTGCAGGCATATATTTCAACCAGCATTTCTAATTTCAGGACAAGCTGCAAAGGTAAAGTGGCGGTATGTTCATGAAGTGGCACATTTCCATGGTTGTCTTCTTCCAGGTCAATTGAATTGATGATGATATCATCACCAGGCATGAGTGATAGCATGTTCTTGTTATGCATTGCAACATCCTTATTTGTGTAGAACAGGTAAGGGAACGTTGGGTTTGTTGGTGCAGGTCGCAAGCACCTTGAATTGATATATGTTAAGTCCTCATATGTTTGGTTGTTTGTCTGCATTCTATTCAGAATTGCAATAAATGTTTCATCTGTCTGGCACATTGTAGTATGAAATTCAAAGCATTTAATAGTGTCTCTCCAGAAGTCATGCATCATTGTTTTCATGTTAACCGTAGGTTGTTAAAATATCAAGGAATCTTGGATCGGTTGTTCCTGGTAAAGATCCCCATAGAATATCATGTCAATGTTTCCAAAGTATTTTGTGTGCACATGTTTTATGCTTCTTAGTCGGTTATCAATAGAATACAAGAAGCGACTCCCAAACAAAGATTCTTCATCTATAAAGACAAGTTGGAGTTCTTCATAAATCTTAGACAACATATCTAAAATTTCCTTGCTAAGTGGAAGAAATTGTGACTTGTTAAAAGGAATTAAAAATGCAGAGTAGATTGTTGCTCCACCTGCATTATATGCATTGTTTCCTCTGTATGCAACTATTAGGCCCTTTGGTTTCATAGGATGAGAGGAATTGTTTGAATCATAGATTCGTATAAGCATTTGGAACAATGCTTTCGCTATGAATGTCTTGCTTGTTCCTGCCCCACCTGTAAATAACAAGTGCACAGGACTATCCATGTTCAAGAGTTTTTTAAGCGCGATGTCCTTTAGAATTTTTTGTTGTTCACGATTCAACAGACGTCTTATTCTGTGGTATTCATTATTTTCAATAAGGAAAGGATGTTTTGTGACTTGAAAACCAAGATTGATACGTTTTTCACTACCACCTGCTCGAGGACGAGGCAAATCCACTTGCAAGTCTTAGGACTCGCAGGGAGTTCTGGTTGTTTTTCGGTTTGTGAATGTCTCATCAAGATTGTGAGGGTTTTCTAGCTCATTAAATGCAATTTCTAGATCACCCCATGTTGGATTAACATTGTAAGTAAATCTAGCTTCATTGATTTGCACTATAGTCTCAGAGGCAACATACGCAGCTTCCCATGTAGAGAATTTATGTTTTAATGTCTCTTCGTTTTCATCGAACGGAACGTATAGCAACAGTTTTTCTCTACAATAGTTTTCATAGTCAGAATGTTTATTGTATTTGACAAACCGTATCACATAGGGTTTTTTTCTTTTTGATATGGGTGCACCATTTTTTTTGTAATGCGATACGAATTCTGCTAAGAAGATATGCCTAATAGGAGATGGACGCTGGAGGTAATAATCAATAATAGAGAAACATAGCACGTCTTCTGAATTGTCAGGCTCTTGTTCTAGAAAAATCAATGGTTTAAGCACAAATGTGCGTTTCTCAAGTGGAGATGTGTTTATGAAGACACATTTTCTTGAACTGCAATTGAGGGGCAGGGAAAGTGCAATGTGGATTTCTTGTTGAGCATACATTTGTTGAAGATTAAGAAATGTATTGCCAAGTGTACGTATCATTTGTATGGCATCAATATGACTTATTTCATGTTCTTTGTGTATTCTTTTGAATGCACTTGACATAGATTTGTCAACCTTTGTCATATACGAGGTACAATACGATGTTGCAGCATATGCATTTAGGACGTACTGCACATCTGTATTTGCATTCCAAATAACTGGCATGTCCTTGGAGAAACTGTCGTTCCAAATATGGGAAAGTTTTCGTTTAAGGAAACTATTGGTTGTTTAAGCGTACATTGTATGGCTTGGATGTACTCATCTTCTGATAGATTTAGCTCTGTTAGGAAGTCATTGAAGCTCATCAACTCGTCAAACACTCCTTGTTCTAGAAATGAGAACAAGGATTTAGATTTCTCAGCAACAACATTGTCCTCTAAACTAAGTGGCTCTATGATTCTTGTTGTTCTCATTGGCGACATAGGAAATTTGTATCTGCAATGCGAGTTTTTTCATTTTCTACAACTTCTTGTATGATAATGTCTATGAAATTTGGCAAGTTCTGGATCCAAATGATCAGTGTTTCATGTTATGTATTTTTCCACAAATTGTTCGATCTGTGAATTGTTTTCAGCTCCATAGACTAGTGCACCCTCTATCCACAACAGTGTGTTTTCATGTTCATTCCCCCAATTCTGGAATTCAGTCACAAAAAAGTAGTCTGATTTTTTTCGAAAAAATGTTTCATCATGGCATATCAATTGTCTCAAAGAATTTATTCTATGCCTATAGTAGCGAGTACATGTCACTGGGTATTTTATTATGAGGTAGTCAATGTCATTCTTTTCCAATGTATCGGTTTGTTTTTTACGTTTCCTATTCTTGTGCAAATCGGATACGGCAGCCACCAATGGATCCCAGCAATTCTCTGCACTTGTAAATGTGATGAAAAATGTTGGCGGCCCCAATTACCGGATCATTGCAAAAATGGTTTTCTTGTTTTGTTGTAAATAGTCAGGAGAGATGCGGATGTTTTTGAAATCTATGTATCCAATATCAGATTTCAGAATTTTTTCTAGGTTTACTTTGTACTTGACATCCTTGGCCAACAACTTTTTTCCTTGTAACTGACATTTTCTTATTCGGACCCACATGCAATAAAGAACTTGCTCTATTATTATGTGTATTGTTTTGAAAAAAAAAATTGTTATGTGACAGGAGAAGTCACCGCTTGAATGTAGAAACTCCCATCGAATTATTTTATGATAACTGAATCGTTTTGTAATGTCAGTGGCACGTGTATCTCCATAGAAGAGTGTTGGGAAGTTCATTTCCTCAGTGAATCTTTCCTTGAATATTCCAAGTGGACGTTGCCCCTCAGCAGGTGCAATTTCAACAATCTTGTCTTGCAAGTCATGAATGCACTGTGAATCAGTGAATCCATGCACTAATGTCTTAGCAGGTGTTTCATTCTCTGATTCATCACTTGTATCAAATTCACTAGCATTTTCGAGAGTCTATGCAAAGTTTTCATCCTCTTCTCCAAGAATATTGTTCAAGTTTTCATTTATACAAATGTTTTTTGCTTTATACAGGGACCTGGAACATAATTCCTTTATTGCTTTCATAACAACATGCACACACACTTTTCCTGTCTAATAGACATTTTTGTATTGCAAGCATCTTTTGAGAGCCACAACAATCATCAGTGTATCGCTAATGAATTTTGGCAAGGGATTTTGCACAACATCTAGCTGAATAGGCACATTAATAATTGATCCTGTTAAGCCCATCTGGGGTCGTTTATAGCCCCAGGGCCTGATTTGTGCAAATGTAATTCGCAGAGACACAAGTCTCTTTTCAAGTTTCGTAAGTACACTTACATTTGGTAGTTGTTTATTATATCTTATTTGGTCAGGGGTTGCAAATTGTGGCAGTTTTCCATTTTCAAGCGACCGTTTGCATGGAAGACAAATTTTTCCACTGGAAAATGTTTTATCATGTTTTGTCAAGTGGAGGTATTCTGCTTCCAAATCAGGAGTGAAAGACTTACTGTTTTTTGTGAAATTCAATTGATCGCAAATTGCACATGCAATGGAAGGAGTGTCTTTGATTTGTTTCATGTAGGTCTATCTTGCATCTTTCTTTCGCAGGGAAGCATGGGTAGAAAGTGTTTGTTGGTTTTCATTGGAAGCAGTGCACGGTGTTTCTTCTAGCCCACAAAATGTGATTTTTTCCTCTAGGACAATTGCATGACCATTGTGGGATATGCAATCTTACATGTCTCTGTTGTGTTGTGCACAAACAATTTTTTTTAGATTGTGATATGTCAGTTTCTCTCTAAAAGGAAGCATAGCAATGTATTTTTTTCTCTCGTGCATGACCTTTTTCAAGTTGTGTACGTTTCTTGTTCAAGGGCAGGATGACTTGATGGTAGCTGGGATGAATTTCACTATGATTAAATAGCATGTGACACTTATGCGCATTCGATGTGGTTTGGCTAGCATTGACACTGGACACTAGAACGCTAGTAGTTCCTATACCACCAATGTTTTTTTCTCTCTTACGTATGAACTTTTTCAGGTTGTGGTAACTTAGTCTACGTTTTATTTTTAATCCCTATATGGCCTCATCACAACTGGGATGAATTTCACGCATGATTTTTTTCAAGTTGTGATAACTTAGTCTACGTTTTTTGTTTAAGCCCTGTATGGCCTCATCACAACCAGGACGAATTTCACGCATGATTTTTTTCAAGTTGTGATAACTTAGTCTACGTTTTTTGTTTAATCCCTGTATGGCCTTATTGCAACTCGGAGGAGTTTCATTCTCATTAAAAAACATGTCACGTGTATGCAGATTCGATGCGGTTTGGGTGGCATGGACATTGAACCCTAAACCAGTGATATGTCCAAGCAAAGGTTGATAATGGATATGTGTCGTATATGTTTTCAATGAGAGGATGTCAATTGTTCGATCGTAATTCGAATCAATAGACCAGGAATGGACAGTTCCATCTGGAAAGGCCGACCATACCTGGATATTTACTCTGAATATGATAGATATCCATTGCAAACAGAATTTGCAACCCTCCACATTTCCTTTTTCATATGGCAGTGCCATGTTTACAAGGTATTCCTTCCAACTTGCAATTGTCAGCACATTTTCTAGAAGATATGGCAAAAGGTGTTGATGCAAGCAGCTAAAAGCCTATTGGTTACTGCCTATAATTTCATTGCAAAAGGATTGTACAGTGTAAATCCGCAGTGACTACACATCGAAATCTATTGCTACCAAAAAAAAAATTGCATTGAACAGACTATCTCCATAGTTGGATACAACCGTTTTCGCTAGTTGCAACCCATGGCAGTCTATGCGATGCATAATCTGTTTCCAGTGTGATTCAAGGTCTTTGCAAATGAGGTACAAGTAAATATGAGGTCCCCCAATATTTCATATGGACATTGTTTTGTACAGCAATGGTTCATAATGACCACTAACAACATTGGCATCATGGAACAAGATGCAATATGGATTGTTAGATGAAGTTTTGTTGAATAGTAGATATCTTGTCTTTCTTGTCAATGACCATATTCCAATTGATATCTTGAGCCAATTAGAAAACCACTGTATACAAAATGTATCTCCCCAAATCCCCCTCTCATGTGCAGGAAAAATTGGAGATGCAGACAACTGCATCTTTGAAAAATATGTAGCGACATCATGTATTCCATGAAACTATCAAAGAAAATCAGATTCCAGTTCATATTCATATGACTCCAATATCCTCAGTGTCGCCATTTTTTAAACAACCCAAGAAACAATCTATCAATCCATTGCACATGTCGGTCGAGGAATAACGGAAATGCAGTGGAACCTGAAATACATCAAAAAGGAAATCCCCTACAGTATACGAGAATGCATCCAATCTAAAAAGCCCATTGCTATGCAACACCTCATCAATATTGTCATGTATAATGGAGTGTGTATCTATTTCATACGAGTCAACATCTATTACTTGTTTCATCTTTCGAACTGTTATTTTGAAGTTGTTTCTTAGCTACTTTCAGTTTGTATGAAAACAGAGAGAAGGGGGAAAAAAGAATAAAACAAAAACAAAAAAAACAAAAAAAAATTAAAAATAGAAAGCTACAAGCACGGAACTGCGTACGAATCCCAGTATGTATCCTTCAACCTTCTTCTTGTCAAATTCAAATTCCCCCTAGTCGCCACAACAAATGACAAGAAAACAAACCTACACTGAAAAGTAAACCAAACAGAAGAAACAACGCAAATAAATAAGACTATAAATTTGTTGAACACAAATACCTATTTGAACTTATTCATGGTGTGCATCCTACAAGATTCTCAGAAGAAGAAAGAGTTCCACAAAATATAAAGGACAGGACAAAGGCAACAGGTGGACGCAGTTTTTTGACCTAGAGAATAAAATCATTTCCTGCCTCTACACCCCGGCGGATGGTTCCCCCTTGTGACAGCTCTGGATTCGTTTTCTAAACCCCTTTGCATTGCAATTTTTGAAATAGCTATGGCACAATATGCAGGACGTGGCAGTTGGCATATGAAGATGCATGGTTTTCAGGAACAGAAAATAAGAGCACATAGAAAGATGTTCTGCAACAGAATTTCGAGGCAGGGACTCTTTCCATTGAAAAAGATTGTCTGGAAGGTGCAAAACACCAAGTAGAAAAAAAGGAATAGCAACAAAATGATGGCACAGAAACTTACCCGTCAACGAGGGATGACAAGAGCTCAGCCACAAAACGTACAAACCGCAACAACAGGCCCAACAGCTTGCAAAGTTGAAGAACAACAAACCAATGAACAAGCAAGTGAAACTATAGGACCTCAACTTTGCAAAGTTGAATCAAACAAGAATAATTAGCATGGAACAAACCAACGAACAAGCATTAACCACTGAACCGGTGATGTCAGTGGGGAACAATTTTGCACAATTTCACTGTAAACAACACCATAAAAAAATATGGAACGAAACTGTACAATAAACATTTAAGGCTGTGAGACCTGTTAGGTAAACACCTAAGACTGTCAAAATCATCGAAGGGCGTCATCATGTGCAAACATTTAAGAAATCCTGCAGCGTTGCAGACCTGTTTATGTACGCAACAATAAAAAAGACTCTCAAAGCATGCAAGAATAAAGAAAAAATCACACATAGTAATATGCTAGAGAATGTATTCAAAGGACAAAGTTTGGATATGCTAGCATATCAAACATTGAGATAAATTTAGCTAGCAAAAAATGCTAAGACAAACATTCGAACTAATGCTAGCATTAATCCACCTTCAAGCAATACATAGGAAAAATATATGATTCAAAAAGAATGTATACGATCAAAAAGTTTGGATATGTTACCATATAAAACATTGGGAATAGTGAAGCCGACAATAAGACCTCCAATCTGTTATCCAATAAGATCATTACATATATGGTACTTTTTATTATATAAAAATCAATGTTTTTAGTTCCCTAGCTCCAACAATAGATATTATGCAAATATTTATGGTCAAAGGACAAACTAATATGAAGTCAACGAATTATTGATCGCTATAGTCCCTCTATGCCTATGACAGGGACTAATAAATCTACCACATTTTTGTAATCTCCCTCCAAATACAAAAGGCATACTTTTAACTAGGCTACAACATGATATTACATAATTGTATTATAGATTTCATGATGTTACCATAAGAAGGCATGATAGATATTTGGTCGCAATAATTTTAAGTGCGTTCTCTTAATGATTTTGGTTTCAAAATCTTCTTTGTAATGTTATATATTGTTATCGAATGGCTCCGTTGTTTTTATCATTTTTGCATTGTGTTGGAGGTTACTTGCAACATATTTGTTTTCTTTTCATTATTCATTTAGTTATTTGTTTTCTTTTCATTATTGATTTAGTTTGAAATGGCATTTTTTTGTTAGAGTAGTAGATATGTTCTTGTCCTCATTGGGGAATTTATTTTTAATTTATTGATCTTGGTTTCAATTTGTATTTAGGATTCGATATTTCTCAAGAGTAAATGCTATGTAACGTTGATGAACAAAATGCAAGGAGCCTAAATGGATGTAGAATTGTAGATTAGATATTATGCTTTGTACTAAATGTTGAGGTATATCTTTGTTGGTTTATTTATATAGTTTTATTTGTCCGGCATAATCGGTCACTAGGTTGGGCTTGTACTCACGTGACACGAGGTCAATTCAATTTTCTACCACTATAACCTCTAGGTGTTCCACATTGCCCCTTACATGACACACAAGGTAAGTTGAGGTTTTGATCCAATGACCTCACATAACGGAGTGCCTAAAAAATGCACTCCATCATCAACCAATCTACACCCCAAGGGTTGGTTTATTTATATAGTTGAGCTCATATTATTCAACAATTGTTTATTTAGTTTTACTACATCTAATGTTGATTTAATTTCTAACTTGCAATATTTGCGTACAACACTTAGATGCATGAAACTCTAGGCTAGGATGCATGGTCTCCACTTAAACATAAGGTATCTATATGATTTATTATTTCATATGTTATATGGTTTATATGGCTTAGATTTCTAATGAACCTAATCCTTTGGCACATGTCACAAGATTTTTTGGTGGTGTGAATTGGGATTTATTAGTTGCTCGAAATTGTTAGCTATATCCAAATATAATTATCAATATGTTGGTTTCATGATTCTTTCAAGTTTATAAAAAATGGCACTAGCCAAATACTATGATGCTTTGTTTAATAGAGGAGGGGATTGTGGGATTTCCTATGTGGGATCCACGAAGAACCCTTGTGGACAGACCCATCACATGCCCATCATAACTCCTACAATTGTGTATGAAATCCAATTACAATGTATCCATGAGCACGCTTGTTGTCGTGATAACGGAATTTCAGACTAAAAACAGGATTTATGAGGTATGAATTTGTAAACAACTTTTTATCATTAAGCTTTGTTTTGAATAAGCATGTAAAACGTGGTTTTGTGAACAATGATCTGTAATTTGATTTTGAAACAAGATATTGAAATGACTAAGGGGGGTTTGGGTACTCTTTTTAAGACCTTTCTTTTCTTTGAGTCATACATAAATTATTTGCAAATAGACATTATAGTTTCAAATGAAAATGATTTGAGGACATGGAAGGGATGGGTTAAATCATGATTAAGGAAATTTATGTTAAAGGTTAGAAGCATTCAGAAATTCAATGATCTTGTATTTCCTTTGGGTAAGAATAGGAATGAGCTGGATATTTGGAAAGCTTAATAGAACTTTGATTATCACACCAGAGTGTGGTCGGATGCTACTGTTGGAATCCAAACTCTAAAAGGATCTGTTGAAGCCACAAGGCTTCTCGACTTGCATTAACTATTAATCGATACTCAACTTCTATTGAAGAAATAGAAAGAGCTTATTGTTTCTTACAAGCCCAAGTGACAAGTCTAGAACCAAGACTGAAAACATAACCTGTAGTAGAGTTCCAATCATCACGGTCGCCAACCTAATCAGAATCAGTGAAACCAACCAACAAAGGATTCCCCCCCTAAACTATAATGTATCCCAAACTGAACTATACCCTAGATATAATGAAGTATCATTTTTGCTACTTTCGAATGATTTTCATGGGTTGTTTTCTTATACCAGGAAACAAGACCAAAATCAAAGGAGATATCGTGATGGGTATGACTCAAATACAAATTTTTGAAATTGTAAATATGTTTTTAATTGCACAAAAATGTTATTTCTTTTTTTAATATAAAGTTGCATATGTATAGGATTTTCTTATGCTACCAACTAACTGATGGTACAATGTGGCATCTACTTCGGGTGTAATACAAGAGGTAGTAAGTTTGACTCCAAGTTGAAACAAAGAAGTGGTTGGTTTACAATATTCCATGTGAAAGCAAAAAAGAAGGTCACATTCATACTTAGATTATGAAAGGGAAATTCCTTCCCCGGTTTGCAATACTTGGAGGCCAAGGAAATAATGCAAATAACCTAAGTCTGTCATTTCAAAATTCTTCTTAAGGCTTGATTTTTACATGGTTTAAAATTTTGGGGTCATTATCAGTGAGAATAAGGTCATCAACATAAAGAACAAGTGTTATGAGATGGTTACCTACTTTCATGGTATAGACATTGTGGTCAAAATGG